>JAZFAU010000014.1:740000-885000 GCA_037178615.1 Dione vanillae
TAAAGTCTTATCCATGGCCTTTTCTTAAAATAATGAACTAAAGATTTTTGTAATTCAATAAATGTGACGTCAATTCTTTCTGACAGACCGTCTGTCTGTCTTTCAAGGTTTAATTGCTGAACCGTATTAATAAGAGTCGACATAAACAGCATCAAACACCAAGAAAGGAAGTAGCCTACATGTAATGTTGGAATATTTTATATAAACCTTTATATAAAATATTTATTTTGAAATTTGATCCAATTTAATGTATAAAATATTATTATTATAACGAATAAATTTAATAAAATGAAGGTACGACAAAATTATAGTTTCAATGACAGCCATTTTGAATATTAAATGGATTAGTCCTAGCCTTAACACGAATGATCATCAAACGCGCATGACGTGCTTTATGTGAAACCTTGCTCCAGTAACACGCTGCCCACCGGAACTCAACTTGACTCTTGGCAATGAAATTCTATGCTAAAGTTCATAATTAGAGCTTCAATACTTTTAACGAGATATTAAAATGTCATAGTTTAAAATAGTTATAATCGAATATCTAAGAATCTACAGTTTATTGCAGAGATATTGTACTGAATATCATATTGTTTGAGTAAAAAGTAGTAAATTTTATAATAAACCGATTTTTATACAGTAGAAGTCCCTTTATAATTTGTCATATATATCATACTTTTTTATATCTAAAGCTTAACGAGCTGTGTACTTCAAAGGTATACCAATAGAACAATTTTGAATTTAGTGAGGAAGAAACTATACGTATTCTTTCCTTACCTTAAATTAAAATTCTTGCTAATATTTACGGAACTCGATAAAGTGTCGGAATAAATATAACGAATAAAACATTTTTTTTCTTTTTTTAATTTCACGCTTTATCCCGCACATGGCAGGGTAGACAGAGGGAACTGCAGGAACCATACGAACCCAGTGTTAAGACACTCCGTTGCTTTAGTCCCTGCTTGTTTCCGTCCCCACTTTCCGCCTTTTCGAGGCATTGCGTGTAAAACAATATTTCTAAATAGAGATATATATGTATGTATATAATAAACAACTTATTTGTAACACTTTCAAGTATAGTTTATCTAACCAGTAATGCCATAGTTAAGTACAGATATAAGTTTACGATTTTATATCTGACTATACAGTTTAAAGATTAGTGCGTTAAATACCAGAGACTATTATCTTTCTTGAATTAATTGCTTACAAGTCACCTAAAATGAAACGTGTGTTTCTTATAGACATTATGATATACTAATATAATAAAATACTAATGTATACAACATTATTAGTGATGTAATAATTTTGATTGAAATCATGATCATATATCCTATGTATGCAACATAGGATATATGAGAAAATGAAAAAATACTGTTATGATTGGAGTTAACTGCATTAATTTATATCTGCTAGTCTAACCTAGACCATTTTATTATAGAGCAAACATTATTATTACTTCAATTAAGGTAATTATGGTTAATTTGTAGGTAATAAAAGATTGAAATAATTTGTAAAAATTACCTAATGAAGAACCTAATTATATACAATTATTATCATTATTAGTTCACTATACTTATAAGATAACAAAAAAATATAAAAATAGTTAACTAGATCGTTAGTACATATTAGGTACCACAAACTTCTTTATAATCATTCATCAAGATTATTTTAATTAAAATCGTAATTGGGTAGAATTATTTTTAGATTAATTCAAATGTAATCAATGCAAACGCATAGATACTGTTATATTTATTTTTATATCGATCTATCAGCTTTTAGATTACAATAACAATTGCCCATTATGAATTAAATAAAGCGTCAAATATCAGAAAGTCTTTATAGACAAAATTTTATGATATATATATTAAATTGTAAAAAATCAATTCTACTAGCTTACTGAGTCGGCAGATATCAATAATTCATAATTTTGATAGCTCTCACAAGACGCAGGAATGGCGAAAATCACAGTAAAATACTTGTTTGTAACCAAAAACAAATATTTCAAGCTTTATGTGCGTAAATATTTGCCGATTGTAAATCAGTGTTAAGTAATATAATTAATATAATAGTTTTTTTTTATATATATTTAATAATTGTAATTGCATAATTCAGCACTGATAAACAAGAATATATAATATAATATTACATATTTAAATTATAGCATTCACGTTTATATTTTAGGTTATGTACCCTTTATCTCACCTCCCTTACAAGCCTTCGATAGCTCAGTTGGTAGAGCGGTGGACTGTAGTTGGTATGTTGGTATCCATAGGTCGCTGGTTCAAATCCGGCTCGAAGGATCTTTTTTTCATTAATTTTAATTATTCCAAAGTTTTTAATATTTCTTTCACATCTTTAAAATTGTTGTTGCTTAGTATTTATTAGGTAAATACAGTATAAGACTTAAAAATGTTGTGTGTTGACTTAAAAAGGTTATTGTAAATTTCACACACTCTATTTCTTATTCAATATATATAACATACATACGTAATTGTCTAACTGCCAATATACATTATATTAAAATAATATAAGTTTTAAACACTATTTCAAAGAACTACTCTTATCTAAGAAAAAAATTATAATTATTAAAATAATTGTTTTTTATCTATTTTTGTAAATTTAAGTCCACAATTTTCTAAGAGCTTAGAATTAATTATATATAAAGGTGGAATTATTTTATAACTAGTGGAGAGCTAAATTTGAATTAAAAATACTATTTTTTTGTTAACATTTATACTTATTTACCGTTTTTCTCATTAAGTTTACCCGTTAAGCATTAATATTTTGACACTTTAAGGAAGCCTTCAATAGCTCAGTTGGTAGAGCGGTGGACTGTAGTTGCCTTATTGATATCCATAGGTCGTTGGTTCAAAACCGGCTCGAAAGAGGTTTTTACATCAATGTAAGCTCTTATTGGCGATTTTTTTATATATAGTTTTATAATGAATTATCGTCATTAGTGTCAAGTGTTATTTAGGATGCTGAAATATAACAACGATTTTATATTTCCTTAATTTTGTAAGATATCCAATCTTATGTTAGGTTATCAATATGTTATATAAAAGCTATCTGTTAAAAGTCGTATCTATTACTTATACATTTTACAGCATATTAGTGTATTATCGAAATATAATTTTAAAAAATAGTATTTTTGCTTACTTACTTTACTTTAAACTTACTAAGCATACATTGTATAGAGTTGCCGTGCTAAAGACAGTCGCCTTGATCCACTCGCCGTGACTCAATAGGAACGAGGCTGCACTTTTCAGTCCACGCCACGATTCTGATCTGAATTCGCACAGGCCGAACCATTAGATGCTGTAATTACAGTATCGTTTAACAAATAATGTTAACAATATTATTTATTGATATATATTTTCCAGCACATACCGTGATAAGAAGGATATTAAGATACTCTATTCCCGCTTTACAAATTTCGAGGCATGGCGTGTTGAGTTGCGGAACTCAACGTCGTGCTAATTTATGCTCCTATTTACTATGTCTATAAATAATTATCATTAATTCTTATTGTTTTATAATATTTTAAAACGCCACAGTGATAAATTAGAAAATCGTCTGGCTGTAAGATGTATTCTATGGAATTTACTTTAATTTATAAGATTGTCTGTGAAACAAACAGGATCATGCTATAATCATCTATATATATATATATATATATATATATATATATATATATATATATATATATATATATATATATATATATATATATATATATATATATATATATATATATATATATATATATATATATATGTATATTTATATATATATATATATATATATATATATATATATATATATATATATATATATATATATATTTATATATATATATATATACATATATATATAAATATATATATATATATATATATATATATATATATATATATATATATATATATATATATATATATATATATATATATATATATATATATATATATATATATATATATATATATATATATATATATATATATGATGATTTGTTCTGAATGACTTAAGCACTCATCGTAGGCTCCAGGAGACTTGCAGCAACGTAAGTGTTTCGAAGAATAGGACGAAACCACATAGGATTTTTTAAGATTCCACCCCTAATAAGGTGAAGAAAAACGGAAACAACGTTTATCTATAGGGAGACGTTTTTAATAAATAATCTTTGGTAAACGTTCTTTAAAGTCCAGCCGCTCGGCTATTGCGTTTGTGAGACCTGTCAATTCGTCATGATGTACCATAAATAACATGCATAATACTAAGCAAAGTTATTTATCTTAATGATATGCATATTTATTGAATTTTATAATATATGTTATATTTGACATAAATTGTTTAACATATAATTAACACAAAATGTTAAATTATGGTTGGATTTTTGAATATAACATAGAGAAAGAAAATGCGTCAATTAATGCGCCAAATACGCAATATCCACTGCTAGATTATTAAGATTACATAAAATATTCAATTAAAATACTTCGTGATTGAGTCTCATCACTAAAAAACAACAGTTGACATAACCTTGTAAGAGCACTGTTTGACGTAGATCGACTTTTACAGAACTATTGTTCATACATTTGTTAAGTAATCAACTTTTTAGGAAATTAATACGTTTATTATAATTTGGCATAATTATTCCATTTTTATTGTTATTACTCAATATTAAGGTAATAAAAAATATTTAAAATTTTGTCCTAATTTGTACGACAGTTCAAAGTTACATTGTCCAATCGATCACGACTTGTCAGAAACGCAACCTCCCAGCAGCCAGACTATAACAGACTTAATGTCAGACTTTTTTATTTTTTATTGGTTTTCATACAGAAAAATCCTTAGTAATTTTAATTCATATAAATTTATATTGTTATATACTTTAAAGACAATTCAATGTAACGCAAATTCTATATATACTTATTATATATATTTGTTTGTGTTTCCAAAATAATTATTTTTGCTTATTATTTATATGTATACGGTAACAAAGCAAATTATTTAAAAGTTGCAGAAGGAACCCTAAGATTTTTAGCATATAGTGATAGGATACTCTGTTTGCTGCTTTTCGTTTTTTTAAAACACTTCCATGCTGAATGGCGGCACTTAACGCCACGCTTAGCCTAGGTACCAGAGAAAGAAATTGAAAATGAACCTACATGCCTACAAACCGTCGGGTTTACAGGCGCTGTGCCTCTGCGCCACGACGGTCCTAAAAATGGCATAATAATGTTCATTTATGTGCTAATGATTTATATTATATTTTTAAAGAAAAAGTAATTTCAATACATGCATTTTATTGTAAAGTATTTTTAACATATATGTAATTACCACAGTCTACTTATAAATATTACTAATAGAGGAGATTATTCATTTCGTATGTTAAAATAATATAAAATTAGTCTTACATATTTGATTGAAATAAACATTGTTTATTAAACAAATGAACAATGTATATCTGTCGTCCTCAGATATTGTCATGAGTAATAACTGATATATGTTATCTAAATTTTTTATAAATATATCTGAATTGTTATTTAAATGTTAAATGTATCCAGTAAGTTTCATATTAATTCATAAAAATCAGTTACTTATTTCAATACAGAACTTTCGTCATATCAACAGAAATATTAGAGTAGCATATTATAACACTCGCATACACTTAAGCAAATACTTTGAACACTATATTATATTTACATAGCACTAAACTAAGTAAGAGTTAGTTAAGGCACCTTGGCCCAAATCAGATGAGGGAGATTACAACTTATCGTATAAATACATACATACATACATACATACATGTTAAACTACACGTACTCGTGGAGGTCTATTAGAGGCTAAATAAAATCCTAAAAGGCCATTACATAATAAATCATGAATTGTATAACAATCAATTGCCAAACGTTAAGCTGTTACAACTTACATCACGTATGACTCGGCCTTGACTTTCACCGGCATTGGACGTGCAAGCCTTGACTTTGTCTCGAACATGCAAATTTTTGACAATTTATGTACCGTGGACCGTGAACCGTATATATTAGTTTTGTAATATATTATTTTTAATATATTATATATATGTGCTTATGCAGAAAGTTTTTTATATATATATATATATATATATATATATATATATATATATATATATATATATATATATATATATATATATATATATATATATATATATATATATATATATATATATATATATATATATATATATATATATATATATATATATAAAGCACTTCTAATCTAACTATCAAATGTTCTAAATGCATGGACGAAAGAAATTGCGAAACAAGCGTCCACAGTTATTTAGTTTAAATTTGAATGTCAATAAATTCTGGTTTTATTTAAAGCTGCTAGAGTATTTCTTAATACATTTAGTGAATGCTTATTGTATATTATATATACTGACACGTTTTTTTTGATTATTTGATCATTGTAATGATTATGATATAACTATATACTATCGATGTTGTCTTAGTTTTGCTGAACACATGAACATTCCAGGTTCAAGCCTCACTGAGTTGTGGGTTTATACATAGATGATACAAAAACATATACATACTTTAAATTTAGTGTTGTCTTAGTGATGTATGCATAGTAATAACAAGGAAAAAAATAATATTATAACTTTTTTGTAGTTTCATACTGTAAGTAAAGATATCCTAGTGAAAACACTTGCTTTCCCGTGTTTATATTGTTAGTTATAAAAAGTTCGGATATTTTTAGGAAAATTGCGAGAAGGCCGAGTATGACTCATGGCACACTTATAGTTTTTTATATATATAGCTAATATTTTTAATGATAATAATTATATTTATATAAGGACCGTCGTGGCGCAGAGGCGTAAGCGTGGGCCTGTAAACGCGACGGTTTGAGGGTTCGATTCTCACTCGGGGAAGATGGATTTTTCTATTTCCATTTTCTTCGCTCTGGAAACTAAGCACGGCGGGGCGTTGAGTTCCGCCACTCAAAACGCAAAAGGGGAAAGTGGGGACGGAGAAAGTAGGAACTAAGCAACGGAGTGTCTTAACACTAGGTTCATATGGTTCCTGCAGTTCCCTCAGCCTACCCTGCAATATGCGGGAAAAAAATAAAAAACTTTGTACAAATTGACATATGTTTGACAATTTACACCTCTCTAAGTTGCTATGGCAACGCTTATGTCACGCGTCTACAAGTCCGCTAATATTTTATGTATAATCCTATAATGTAATATGAAAATGTATATTATAACACCTACATTTAATTTATCTTTAATACACTAAAGATTACAATAAAGATTGTTTAATTACAGTGCTTAGTACGGTCACAAATTACGAAATTGATATAAATGAGATTTGCCAACCATTTAGTTACTACTACTTTGTTATTGATAAAATAATATAGATGTTAGAATTGTATTAGCAACCATATAAATGCCTTTCAAACATAGTAGGCGTATATTTTGTTGTATATAATTTAGAAGGGTCTGCACGTGTTGAGTTTAAAACACTACTTCATTTCCATTTTCTTTTCTCTAGAAACCTGGCGAGCGGCGGCATTGAGCTCTGCCGCTCAACACGCAATGCCTCGAATAGTGGAGAGCTGGGAACATTTTGTGTTTTAACACTCTGCCTCCCCTGGCATGTGCGATATAAAGCGTTAATTAAAGAAAAATATTATATTTAAAGCTTCTCGTCGATCCAAATCTATACTAGCGTGTTTGTATGTATATATACATCCACTGCATTACAAGATTTTCCTTATCACATAACTTGATTTACTTTTTTTAAAAAATTTAAAACCTGTTATTGCTCATAACTCGAAAATATTACGTTTAGTATGTAAATATATACACCGATTTATTATCTATATTATTAACTTTAATTGAGTACCAAATACCAATATGTACCTATACGTATATATCTGATTTCGTAATAATATACAGTTTTACTTCATAAAGTAACCAATTGTAATTCATAGCAAGTATTTTTAGTGTAAGTTTGTACGTGACTAAATTTGATGACTTGTTGTGTTAAATAATATCTTGTTTTACATTACGAGGTTAGTGGTTTTTGTAAATGTGTACAAACCATAGAGCACCATTGTAAATAAAAATTAAAAAAGAAAATTTTGTTTCAGTTACCGTTAATATATAAGATGCAGTTAATATAATAAAATAATGGAATTCACAGTTCAAAAATGTTACTAATTAATTAAATTTATTCATATTATATTATTAATTTATTAATATTATACGTTTGTAATTATATAATATCAATTTTTTTGCTATTTAATGTAGGGTAAAATATGTTAGCATTATACTTCTAGGGTTATTTATTGACTATAGGAGGAAGAAACAAGTGTTCCGCATTTCTGTAACGAGTGTCAAGTCGATATGATAGTAAATAAGGAAATCTATCAACGCTATTAAAATAACCTTATATGCTGTGCAATAACGTGTAGATAAAAGGCGATCATAGGTTCACATCCCACACATAATTTCATAATGAGCATACTTATACAAACATACACCTGTCCTTACACTGATTTTTTGTATTTAATTATTTCATTATGTGGGTAGTTCTACAATTTTGAAGCTCTGCAAATATATAATAAGAAAATATTCTATACGTACTACAATCTTTCTATGGTGTTCTAAATTCTGTAGTACTTCTACTAGCGAAGTAAGTAAAAATAACTAAGATTCACAATGTTTTTCTAAATGAAATTACTGTTCAAAGTACCAAATTCTCATAATTATCATTGTCCCTCGCCCAAAATATAGTTCAAAGTGCATTGTGATTCAACTATTTTTCTACATCGAGGTCATAAAATAAACCGAAATTAATATATTTATAGCTTTTCCTTGCTAGAAATATTAATGATATTTTTATTTTCCAAGAAACACATTCAAATTTCCTTGCTTACAATTTGTCCCCACGGTGTTATATCAGGATCCTGTTCGGTGTAAAATAAGTGAATATTTGCTACGCTTATTATCTTATAAAGTTAACATTTCCCAGAGTTGATTGTACCTACCAAAGAGACAAAGAATATCCATCTATAGCAATGTAGCCCGTTTGTTAAACAGGTCAGTGCGATCGACAAGGAAAATGTTATCGAAATCAGTGAAGATATCAGTATCCTGGTAAGATATTTATAAAAGAGGACCGTCGTGGTGCAGAGGCTCAACGTGAGCCTGTAACGCGATGGTTTCTGGGTTCGATCCCCAGTCGGAGAAGATGGATTTTTCTCTTTCCATTTTCTTTACTCTGGCAAACTAGGCAAAGCGCGGCGTTGAGTTCCGCCACTCAACACGCAGTGCCTCGAAAAAGCACGGAGAAAGCAGGGACTAAGCAACGGAGTGTCTTAACACTGGCTTCATATGGTAGGTTTATAAAAAGCTGAGAGCCATTCTCTCAGCTTTCTGTAGAATGAACTACATTTTATGATTAGCGCCAAAGGAATAAAAAGTAAGAATCAGTACAAATATTAAGCAAATAAGAAAAATATTACAACCACACTTCATAGGCGTGTTTTGAAAATGCAGATGGGCTTGAACACAATTTTTTGGCCTAAAAGAAATGTTGTTGTCATATCGTAAAAGAAGAAGTCTTTAACTAAAAGTCCTTAAGTGAAACCCGGATTATGCATCAATTGGTTGCCTCGGTACACTACGTTTGGAACTTTAGTGGTATTATTAGGAGGATCCTTGCACATTTCAGTGAAAAATATCTATATCATCAGAAATATATATTTCATTATATGTGTACTTATGCTTAAATGCGAGTAGCAGCTGAGGGCAACAGTACGTTCTGGTTCTTAACGTAGGTTTTCTTAATGGCTACAAATAGTAGAAGAAACGTAATTAAATAAGCTAATTGTACAAAAAATATGCTTAAAAATGTCAATTTGGTAGATAATTTACGAATGATTTACAATTTCGTATTAACTAAATAAATTGAACAAAATGCCTTGCAAGTATAGGCCTAAGGTGTGGCTACACTTAACTTATATTTTTTATTTTTATTTATTTTTTTAATTGGAAGCCAACGTCAAATACTAAGACGTAATTGTTGTACACTGTACAGTCCTTGTATAATAACAATGTTACATAGTATGTCTCACTTATAGGCTAATATGACATGTAAATATAAATGCTCATATCCTAAACCAAATCGCTCTTGCGCTTTACAAAGAATGATGATGAAAGATGTACAAAGCAAAACACAGTATAATTCAAATATTTTTCAAACACAGAAAGAAACATAATAAAAAAAGAACAAGGGCTAGAACTGTAGGTAAGTATATATATATATATATATATATATATATATATATATATATATATATATATATATATATATATATATATATATATATATATATATATATATATATATATATATATATATATATATATATATATATATATATATATATATATATATATATATATATATATATATATATATATATATATATATATATATATATAAAAGATGATATTAATTGTTATAAAAATTGATATAGGTAAACATGTTCTTTGTCCACCAGTACCTTGCAAAATATTTTTAACGTCAGATACTAATCACACACAGTGGGCAACTTTTCTTATTTAGAGAGGTCAAATTTAAAGACAATTTACTGTAAGTAACTGTTCACAATTGTATACTTATACATAATACTTATTATCTGCCTTTTTCTTTATAAAGGATTTCTTTTGAAAATTAAGGTTAACTAACCGATTTTTAATGTACAATTAAAAGGAACTGAACTCGAAGGAACTGAATATATTTTATTTAAATGGATATTTGATTTTATTTTTCTATCCTATAAAAGTTCTGTATTTTCATTTATGGAGCCCTAAACCTTACAATAGTAAATAACTTTCTTTTGTTATTGAGTAAGTAAATATAATATAATTCTTAATATTTGCTATTAATAAAATCAAACGACTCTTAATCCGTTGAACTGGGTTGTTTGTTTAACTAAACTAGGCAAAACATGTTTAAATAATTTTATCTCTAAATGGAAATAGAATTCATATGTTACAAATCAAATAAGGAATCGTATATAAATAATTTATTTCATTCAGAGCCTAATACATTTCAATGCAAACACATCAGGTTAGTCAACAAATTAAGAATACGAATCTGTTTTTCGTCTGATAAATATAATATCAATAACATAATGACCTGATTTACTTAATTCTTACGAAATATTTTAATGGTTTAGCATTTTGTGGCTAAATTATACGTATAAATAATTCAGAAAAAGCCTCAGGCATTCTGCAGTACAGCATGTTGCTTACTGAGTGATCTATCATTTTACGTCCGCCAACTGTTCGGGTCAAGGAATTCGCTATTGGAAATTGCTGCAATTTGTCTCATTATATTTTTTTGTGCCGCCATTATATAACTCCGCAAGCAATTATTTTCGCCTTGACATTGTCTTGGTATCTACTTATCACTAGAAATTAATTTGGTTAATTATTCAAAAAAAGTATGTTAAATATTTTCATTTTGATTTTATTCAAAATCGAATTTGTGACCATTTTAAGCGGAGCTAAAGAACTTTCACTGCAACAGGTCGTAATGGTAATTTTCAATGTCAATACAGCATTTACAATAAATGATATCTATCGGAAACAAAGCGTTTTAGGACCGGAAGCGTTAGGCTTTATTATTTGCAATAGAACGATTATATCTCGGAACATTTATAATTTAATGTACTCGGCTGACTTGTTTGTATGTGTATTGAAATTAGTTTCACGTTTATGATAATATAAACAAAATATGATACCCACTCAAAAATAATTTAGACTACAAATGTTGTGAAATGAACGAGATAATATCGAGTTATTTAGTATATTTGATTGAAATCTTTATAAGAAATATTTTTCTCGTAAAAGATTTAGTAAGAGTAAGAATATGCTAGTAAAATTTTCTAGTATTTTAGATTTACTCAAATTAATGGTTTCGCTGTACATTTTTCAATGTGTAGTTCGGTGAATCACTTTACAAGGCTCAAATGTTTTTTACATACATACATACATACATATCTTCACGCTCTATCCCTAGCGGGGTAGTCAGAGAGAACGGAGCGCCAAACGCTGCGGTCCCTGCATACATCTTTCGCCTCGTCCACTGTCATTAACCTCTTCATGCATGCTCTCCGGGGAGTCCTCATGCTTTTTACGTGACCTTCCACCAGTATCTTCGATACTGTGTTTTCGAAAGTCAACCGAGGTCTCCCCTTACCTCTCTTACCACACACTTTTCCATCGTATATCTTTTTTACCATTCTTTCGTCACTCATTCTTTCGACGTGCCCAAACCACCTGAGCACGTTCTTCTTCATTCTTACTGTGACATCCTCGCTGGTATGTTTTTTATTAAAAGAAATATTTGTAATAAATTAATTTTGGCATATATAATTACAGCTTTGCTTAATATATCTAAAATTTATTAATAATTTACTACAATTAGTAATTTATTAATTTATGTAATTAATTTTTGGTTGATTATTGGATTATGTTTTAATTTTACAACATTAAAAAGATTGACATGATGGAAAAACTAGAAAACTAGAATAGAATTTGTACGAGTATACAATAACAATGTAACACTAAGCTATATCTATTTAGCCTTAAATTTTTTTATGAGGTAGGCCTTCTATGGCAAATTAAATTTCAAATTAGCGTTGTATCATACACAATGAAGTTATAATAATCTGTATTAACTGAATGTCGTAACAAATATTATTATTATATTATGACAATGACGGTAAATTAAGCAAAAAAACGCAACCGAGTCTATAGTGAGATATTATTAAAGTACTCTTATCGTAAAATCGATTACGAAACATAAATAATTATCTGTTGCACCGAGAATAATTCAATAAGTACAATGCAAACTTAAAAACACGTAAAAAATTGTAAAACTTAATTATTTATTATGTACACGTCAAAATAAGCCGAAATCAATATGTCGGTGTAAAAATTGGTTATTTATTTTGTTTTCATTAAAAATGTGCTATAGTAACACAGAAAGATATTCTTGTGACTTTAAATGTACTAAATAACACATTATCTTCATTTAAATAAAATTAGTTAAGCAGCGAAGGTTGTGGCTATTAAGACAAGTGTTGTAGGTTCTACTCCCACTTGTGGTAATCTGTTTTAAAATTGGAAATATACTACAAGCTTAATGGGATGTTTATATCGATATTCACCACTCATCTTTGTAATTTTTATAGGCTTCAAAATATCTTTTTTTATTGGTACTTGTTCACTTGATATGGTAAGTATGTGCGTCTTGAACGCTTTTAAATTTATTAATAAATAAAAAATGGTACATAACTTCGATTTAAGGTACTAACAATACTGTAACACTTAAAATGTTAAATATAGTATTTTTAAGTGACACAATCTCATTACAATCTATAAATATATTTTTATATAGCTTCACGCTTTATCCCGCAAAGGGTAGGCAGAGGGAACTGCATGAAACGAATCCAAGGCATTGCATGTTGAGTGGCGGAAATCAACGCCGCACTTTGCCTAGTTTCCAGAGCGAAGAAAATGGAATTCGAAAAATCCATCTTCCCCGAGTGGGAATCGAACCCTCAAATCGACGCGTTTACAGGCAGACGCTTACGCCTCTGCGCCACAACGGTCCTCAATATTTTTATATGTTTATTATATTTCCGTTTCACGAAATAGTACTGCTTTACAATATTCTATCAATTTGGGTCCAATTATTAGTGGAACTTTCACTATGTTTTATTTAGCTACGCCACTCATTAGTAATTAGTAGCCTTAGTAATTAATGCATATTATATTTGAATTTGGTTACCATACTATAAATATATAATGTTCTGTCTAAATTACAATAAATAACATTTTTTCACAGTTTATTCGAATTTTTAAAATGAAATATAGTAAGCATAAAATGAAGCATATATATATATATATATATATATATATATATATATATATATATATATATATATATATATATATATATATATATATATATATATATATATATATATATATATATATATATATATATATATATATATATATATATATATATATATATATATATATATATATATATATATATATATATATATATATATATATATATATATATATATATATATATTTGTGCTTACCATAAACTTTCATTCAATTTTAAAAATTCGAATGAACTGTGAAAAAATGTTCATTTGTTGTAATTTACTCAGAAGATTATATATTTATTATATGATAACCTATTCGAATAAAATATACATTAAAGCAAGATTACCATAACGTAACTAAGCAAGATTACCATAACGTAACTAAGTGTTCGAGTACAAACACACAGGCATACAGACAAAAAGACAAAAATATCAATGTTTTGTGTTCTATTGCATTAGTAAACTCCAATGATAGTTCTTTTTAATTTGTATTATATGATATATTCAAGCTTTACCCCGCTTATGGCGGGGTAGGCATAGAAAACCCATAGTAACATATTGTTAAGACAATCCGTCGCCCGCTTTACTCCTTTTTGGAGGCATTGCGTGCTTATTGCTGAAATTTAACACCGCGCTTGCCTAATTGACTTAATCCATGTGATTGAGATTGAATTGCAATAATCCATCCTCTCCGAGTCAGATTTGAACCAAGAAACTGTCGCGTTAACGAGTAAACGGTTAAGTTAATAATAATAATAATATATATAGATTATAGGTCATTTTGCATAAAGACCTTAACATATTCTTTACGATCCAAATTTTATAGCTAAACCGAGGTAATTGATCAAAATTGGCTTCAAATTAAAGTGTCTCCCCTTATCTATCATATATATTTATATATTTATATATATATATATATATATATATATATATATATATATATATATATATATATATATATATATATATATATATATATATATATATATATATATATATATATCATATAGAAATATATATTTTGATTATATAGGTTTGAAGTTCATTAAAGGTTTACAACACGTTTAATAAGTTTAAAGCATTTAACAACTAAATTAATGGTTGCCACTATATGTGATTAGACATTTGTTCTGGTTATTTTAGCAACTTGAATATAATTTTAGCCTTTATATATATATATATATATATATATATATATATATATATATATATATATATATATATATATATATATATATATATATATATATATATATATATATATATATATATATATATATATATATATATATATATATATATATATATATATATATATATATATATATATATATATATATATATATATATATATATATATATATATATATATATATATATATATATATATATATATATATATATATATATATATATATATTAAATTAAATTCCATATTTCAAATTAAGGACATATGAAATGTTCATTTTGGTAACGGTATTGTTGATTTTGATACATTTTAAGCTCTTGTGCAATTGGTGAACAGTCTGAACTTTGAGCTTTATATACTAACTAGACCGGATGTAGAGTACAAGTTTAATTTCCTGTTTAATGCGTATGACATATTTCAGTTTGCATAGTTTTAGAGCTACAGCATTAGTAGTTGTGTTTACTGAAAACAATGATTATTTTTGTGATAATGTAAATTATTTTTATATTATTTTGCATACTGAATATTTTATATAAAGTATGTCTGAATCGTCTTAACATATATTTTATTTATATTATATTTGTATAATACCGTTAATTTCTCATGTTTAAAGAAATTAAAAGGAAAACCTATTATTCACTACCCTCTCTCGGTAATATAAAGGTTCTAAATCTAAATTCTTAAAACAACCAATTCATGCTCAACCAAATATACAACTAAGATACTTTCATACTGCCAGGTCGATAACACAAAATAATATATTTCAATTAAGTTGTCTTAAGGTCAAATTATACACTGGTAAAAGTAATCTGTAATTGATACCTAATAAATTTGATTTATTCTTACGATACTATGATATCATAGATTTTATCTACATAAAAATTGTGTAACATTTAAATTTGCAATGCTAAAAAGTAACAGCAATTTTGAATCATTATTCAGTTCATTTATTACTAAGCAGATAGAATACAGATAAAGAGAGTCGTTAAGTCTTAGAGTTCATTCGCTTTCCGTATGATTACTAGAAATTATATGTCGAGGTGCGGAATTAAAATCCACGAATTATCATACTACAGAAAGAACAGTTACAGTCGGACGCCTTACGGAAACTTAAATGTGGAGATCATTTAAAGAGTTTAGTTTAAAAAAATATATATTTCTATTATGTACTGTAGTTATTGTGTTACGTTTATGTCACTTGAATTCAAGTAATACTTTCAAAGATAATAACAGCACGAGGTAGACTGGCGATGGTAATCTCTTCACCTTAGTTACATCACACATACTATTTATATAAGTTTTTTAACCTAAGACCCATTTAATATGATGTCAATAAGAAAATACTGTACAGCAACTTTCATAAGCATTATGAATTAAAATTCAAGGAAGGAATTTCCTATACAGTTCACATTTTAATTTTCACTCGTCTCAATATACATAAGGTTTTTATGTGTCAATTTAAAATTGATTGTAGAGGTACCAATGTCAAGATCAGAGTCGCTAACTTTGTGAAAGTTACCTTGACGAAGGTTTCATTTCTTACATTCTTCTCACCTATACCAAGTTATTCCATCCATATGATGGCCATCGTCATATGATCACATCCCCTTAATGCCCAATGTTTGTAATGTGCTTAATGCTTCAATATAAATGTTTATGTTAATATTAAATATATAAAATTAAACTATAAACTTTTTTTTATTTAAAATAAAGATCACATTTTAACTTGATCTCTTTTTAACGTACAATCGCCTAATGTAGAAATATTATTTTATACCGTCTCCGTTGTGTGCGTAGATGATTAGGTACGTTATGTAAAAAAATTAAAGCTAAAACGATATTAGTAAATATGATGGTACATCTTCCTTATACGTTTTGAGTTTTAATGGGAATTTCAGTAATTCGAAATTTGTACAAGATTTTTTCAATATAAATAATAATAATTTATTTACAATATCAATAATTTAACAATATTGCGAAGAATAATAATTGACCAATGAATATTCATATAAAGCTATTATTTTGTGAAATATGGTGGACTATAAATAGGTCCACGCGATTTTTGAATAATTTGAAATATTAATAATAAAATAAATTTTGTAAGCCCAGAGCTATTCATTAAAATCTATCAACAGTAAATATAGACTTGTGTAAATTACTGACCATTGACTAAAACACTGCGTTAAATCAAATTGCCGTTCCTCAATTAACTGTTACTTTATTGAAACTAAAAAATTATACTATTCAATTTTAAGATACTTTAGGATCATAATCTTATAGAGGTCATTCATTTTTTTGAGATAATCACCATATGATTGGTTTATTTCTATGATCAACCATCATAATATATAATTTTCGGAAGCGTTTTAATTGCGTACACTTAGAGAGGCGAGTTTTTGACCTAGAATTTTACTTTTGGTACCGTTTTAAAGATCTCGAGAAGGCCAATGTTCAAACTTTAATAGTTCAATGGATAATTGTTTAGAAAAATTCAACACGTTGGCCAATTACATTTGTTTGAAAAAACTTCCACGAGCTTTTAGTTGATCTCAAATTCTATCTTATAATAATAATGATTTCTAACTTTACCATCCAAATATAATTAAGCTAATAAAACGAAGCTCATGTACGCGGGTAACCTAATGCTGTGTATGTTAACCAAATTGTTTTAAATATTCAAGGATAATTTACAAAATGAAATAAAATTATATGTCGTAGCCTTATTAAAAAAAAATACAAAAATAAAAAGGTTACTAAATAACTCCTAAGCCCTTTTCATTATTTTGTGTTCTAGTAACTTAGGCATGGAGAATGTAATGTCAAAATACTGTTAATATTATTCACCAGAGTAACAAAATGTGGCGTGTTGAGTGGCAGAAACAAAAGTTGCCATTTCTATGACCAGTGTAGGAAATTAACATAATTCAGTCATTCAGTAAGAAGCTGCGCCATGATTCATGAACTTGAGGATTTCTTATATAGTACAAACCGCTTTAAAATCTATGGTGCCATTTTTTACGCATAAAAGTGTTTTTGCATATGATAATTTAAAAGGAAACAAGAACTTAATATTTATAGACAAATATTAATTTATCTATTTGTTTTATTTATATTGTTCTTGCCTTTGTAAGAGTTTTTGTCATAAAAAATCAGTCAATTACAATAAGAGCAATTTATATTTATTTATATATTTATTCCTTAAAATGTTTTAATAACAAATTTGCTTCTATATTTATACTAAAATTAAAGTCCTAGTTACGTAAAATTACGTAAGATTATTTAAAATTTTGTAATTACATTTATTAGATTAGACTTATATATCAAGCAGTTACGTCTCTAATTTTAATTTTTTAGTTAAATTATAATTTCAGACAAAAAAGTAGTGTTAAGCTAAACACGTTCCGCGAATTACCTTGGAGTATATACTAAAATGATTAGTTATAAAATTGTAAGATAGAAGGCCGTAACAATTTAAATAACTTATATAATATTAAAATAAACTGCACAAAGCGTAACGTTGAAGCCATAATAAAATTAAAAAAAAATTCAAATACTTCAATTGTATTATTTTTATTACACTTATTATCATTATCACAGTTGTAAATATTACACAGGTGTAAAGCTACAACAGCTTTAATACAAGGTTAATTTACAATACAATTACACATAACTACAATATTTATTTAGAATTATTTGTAATTGGACTTATTGCTAGTTAAATTTACATTAAAAATACTAGAAATAGGAAAAGATAACATCGTATTAATATATTTAAAGTAAAATATATTATTTTATAACTTATTTGTTTAACATTATATTTATGTAACATGTTACTATAAACTACAGACAAATTATTGCTGGAACAAGTAAAAACACAATATATACATGAAGATGTCTATTTCCTTGTATATATTTGTTATTAACTATATCGGTTTATTAATTATATTGTTATTTATCAATTATATTGAATTGAAAAAATAATCCGCTGAACTGCAACTAGTGTACAGTAGCAAAAAAATATTTAGTACGGTAAAGTAAATGTGAAGGTTTCACGCAGGTCATTCGAACGTGCGCAATTATACGCGCATATTCATAATATTTAAAGCTTGAGTAAACTCCTAAAATTAATTTTAAGCTATTATTATATAATACAGGTAGTGTATCGTGTACTCTACAACGCTGCTTACTTATTTACTTATTTTTGACTCCGCGCCCTTGGTCAAACGGAAGTAACTATGTTGGTTATATGACATTAGACATTCTAACTAAGGCAATTCTGACTGAAAGCATCGTGAGCTACGTTGAAAGTGATTCAAGTGATGTTATATGGCCTATAGTTAACAGTTTCCTGAAAATTGCCCAAACGAGCTATACTGATCTTTTTCTGGAACTAAACTGTTGATATCTTTGAAAATTATGATCAGTTCTTCCGTGGTCTTAGTTGTACTATATTGTAAAATAAACATATATATTGCAAAATAAACATGTGTAAAGTATGAGAAAACCTTTCGGAAAAATAATATTTCTCGCACCTCCTCATGGTTGGATAGGGCTATGTTACGATAATTAGACCGACAAAGCGACGTTATCATATAGATACATTCAAACTAATGCCTATAGCCTTCTTAGCTCCACAAATGCAATTTTTCCTTTAAGAACCATATTGAAGTTTAAAAGAATTGAAGAGCTTCTGGTGAACTTAAAGTGATTGATACCTACATTGTTATGGCTACACTGATATCATATAGGGTGAAGTCAGTGTAGTATAAGCATAAGCTCGGAACTTGATCCGAACATTTATGGATTACAATTTTACAAAATTCTCCTACTCCTACCTTGAAGGTATAAGTTTGGAAGTCTATTCCAAATCATGATACCGTTTGTAATTTTTTGATCATTTAGCATTTGGCTTAGTTATTGACTTCGTTTACTTAATAGATGTTCGTATTAAGTCAACGAAGGCCGCATGTTAATGGTTGAATAACTCCTGCCCATTTAATAATCTATAATGATGAGCATCTTTTGAGTACTGTACCTTCAATTCGTTCTTTGAGTTGGATTGTTACACTGGAGAGTTTCTTTACAAAAATATAAAAATTTTCAGATTTTTACAAAATTATAATAAGAATAAACAACGTAACTATTTAATTAATATTTATATGTTTATTAATAACATAAGATTATGATTATTGATAGTTGTTTTCATTTTCCAAAAAAACAAATAGTACGAAAATATTAAGGTGAAGAAATGTAACAATTATGAAATAAATCTCTTAGAAATAGCCTGATATAATTAATAGAAAATTAAGCACGTAAAATCATATGTATATACATCTGTACATATACATAGGATTTTTGTTCATAAAGAAATAGTGGACTAAATTAAATAGTAACCTATACAAAGCCTTATGTTCATATATTAGGCTGTATAAAATCCACTTTTAAAAATCTTTATAAATTGTTGTAAAGTATTTAAATATTATATAAGAAATGTATTCAAAATTAAAAAATATTACAATATACATAACTGAAAATAAAAAAAGCCATTAAATCTGTATACATAGCGAGGAGATGATAGTCTTCAAAAAATAAAATTAATTGAACTATTTCTTCTATTGCTAAAATGTGAGAAAGTTATTAAATATTAATGAAAAATTATTTGTCTTATAATTCTCTTTGATCTAAAAAAAGACAGGCTGGCTACTTTGTTTTAATTAATTATTATGTATATTTCACCAATTTCAATTAATCAACGCAACATATAAGATCTTCTTAATCAATAACAGTCAATGTACGATGTAGTAATAATTTTTCTTATATTTAGAGAAAATATATATGTAAATAAAATTACATTTTTTAAGTGATTCTATTATATCCCAATATATAATAAAGCAATATCAACCGACGAAACTGAAGCAATAAGACCTTTTGGTTCATTAATCTCCGCCTGCGGGTATTTTCAACATTTAGCTTTAGCAAAAGAACCTCTCGTATAATATTTATTTTTTAAAATATTGAAAAAGTTAAGCATTAATCAAAAATAAGTAATAAATATTTAATTAAAAATAAATGTACGAATTTAGTTGGTCCTATCCAAAATGACGACTACTAAGAATATAAAAAATCTTGATAATAATAGAGAAATAAAACTATTGTCCTCTTTTCCTCCTCTGTTTAAACTGATACAAGGATAATACAAAATACAACTGTAAACACACAATTTTTATAAATCACTAAATGACAAGCACAAATTTAAAAAACACTTTGTAATAACTTTTTAACTCGTAAATACCCAAAAAACAAGGAGTCTCGTTACAGAGAAATGTTGATTAGCATATTACGTTTGATATAACATACAAACATACATACGTGGGCATCATGACGTCCGCTAAACCGGTCAAGTGACGCTTGCGTGTTTCTTCAAAATGTTTATTTTTGTCATTAATTCCCATTACCATTATGGACGTTTCTAAGAAAATATATTTTTTTAAGTTACTATATTATTCGTATAGCACTATGGACATATGATCCGGTCTTTCTTTGTATTAGGCTAGGATGTTGTTAGATCGGGTGAACTTAATTTATTGTAGCCATACGACTGAGGTAATTACAAATTATAAAAGTTTAATAATTTAAAATTGTGATAATCTCTGCAAATAACTTTATATTTTTTTTTTAGCTTCACGCTTTATCCCGCACATGGCAGGGTAGGCAGAGGGAACTGCAGGATATATTGGAACCTAGTGTTAAGACACTCCGTTGCTTAGCAAAAAAAAAGCAAAAAAAAAGCAGGTTTCTCCGTTCCCGCTTTCCGCCTTTTTTCGAGGCATTGCGTGGTGAGTGACGGAACTCAACGCCGCGCTTTGCCTAGGTGCCAGAGCGAAGAAAATGGAAATAGAAAAATCCATCTTCCCCGACTGGGAATCGAACCCAGAAACCGTCGCGTTACAGGCAGACGTTACGCCTCTGCGCCACGACGGTCCTCTACTTATTATATTTTTATGATATGCCTATATATTCAATTTTCAGATATTATTTCTGTATTTGTACTATAAAATCTAAGTAGCAGCCAAATTACAAAATTTTTTGACCAAGGCGAAATTTGGATAACGCGGCAGTTTCATTCTATTACATACATATTATTTTTGATTTCTTTGATTTTGAATTACGATCTTTTCTGTTCTCTGCCAATCCCTTTTTAAATATCTCTTAAAAATATTTTTTTATAAATTAATATTCAAAGGACGTTAAGAAGTATGGTGAAAATGGAGATACAGTACCTCCAAATTCTTGCCTCCTTATAGTCGAGTATATCTAGGTTTAAGAAAAATGTAACAAAATAATAAACTCCAATAAAAAAGGCATTAGCAAAATAGTATTAGTAGTTTTGTTTGGATATTGAAAATAGTTTAATTTATTATAAGTTAATTAAAATTTGATTTGATTTGTTTGTGAAAATGTGTTTGATCTTGATTATTTTTTCTTGACACACAGTCTATCTGGACTCCTATAATGGATATATATGGTATATATGGGCGCATATCAATCTACATTTTATGAATTTATTGTTAGAAAGTAGGTATTTAGTATTGAAATTAATGTTTAATTATTCACATCAGTAAAACCTATTCGTAATAGTTCTTTATGATATTAATTTTGAATATTGAACAGAAAATGTGAAATGATAAATAAATAAAAGGATTGAATTATGTATTTTTGAGCGCTTCTGTATTAACTATTGTACGAGAATAAACCAATTGCTACCACTCTGTTATTTTATTATGAAAAATGGACTCTGAACAACGAAACCCTGGCCTAGCACCGACATGTACTACACGACGTATTTATAAAATACAACCCGTACGGTTGTATTGGGTACGTCTTGAATGTATGTAAAACGCATGTAGTAAATATAGAAATATAGACACAGGAAATCGAAATCTAACACATAATGACTTCTTTTTACATAAGAAAATATCAGAAGATTTAAACTACTTTTTATATGATCTCTTTTAAGGTAATTATGAAGTGGTATATTAGAATTACTACCTGAATTACGTGCCAGTATGTATACCTTCGATAGCTCAGTTGGTAGAGCGGTGGACTGTAGTTGGTTTGTTGATATCCATAGGTCGCTGGTTCAAATCCGGCTCGAAGGATTTATTTTATAAAATCTTTATATTTTGTAGCAACGTTGATTATAGTAATAAAATAAATTAAAGAGTAAAAACAATTTATTTCATATTTTCACATACATACATACCGTGGACTGAACATGCAAGTGATAACAAGAAAGTTTTGTGATAACTCCTAAATCATGAATCATTTTGATTAGCTTAAATTTATATGAAAAAGTAACTGATATTTTTCTTTTAATATAATGTACATCTAATTTTATGTTTTTGATTCTTTTCTTTTAAGCATATTTTATTTAATTCATATATGACACAAATTGAACGAATACTTGCCAGTACATTCTAATTTCAGGTTATAAACTATGGTCCCCTAAGGATTTTTTTTATAAAATCTTTAGATTTTGTAACAAAGTTGATTATTAAGAATTAGTTACATTGAAATGTTACATTTGCTTTGCATTTCTTAGATGACGCAATTTTATTCTTGGGACGTGAAAGGGAGAAAAGTCGATTACAATAGCGAGCTAATAAGTAATTAAAAGTATTACGATGTCGAGCATTATTATAAACAAAATTATTATAAGTAGGCAGTAGGCTCAATGTGGCGGCAAAGAAGATTTGAAAAAAATAAATAAGTAAAGTTTCATAAAAAAATGTGAGAATATATTTACCGGATTCTTATTGAATTCTTATTGAATCCCGGTAGACTTTGGAGCGGCGGAACAGCGTTAAAGATGAATGAAATAAAAAAAAGTATAGACAAAAAAAGCCTCAAAAGATCATCTACAAGATGGGTTTAAGGTCTTTTTTTTTGTAAAATATACATTTTTTTACACAAAAAACACACATTTTTCACTTTTTTGCTTATAACTTCTTTAATTTTAAATTTAAGGCAAAAAATTATATAAACATATTTGTAGGCAAACAATTTGCTACAAATTATGTTCTTACAAATTTTTTGTACGACGCATACTCGTAGTTTCCGAGATATTGTGAATAAATGTTTCCCCCACTTTTTCCAAGATGGTGGCCGAGGCACAAGGGTTGCGACCCGAGAAACTTGAGTCCCCAAAAATAAAATTGCGTCCTCTAATAAATGTAATACTCGGCTCTTAAAATGTAACATTTCAATGGACTAAATATAAATTAATGTATAATAAAGATTTGTATCATACTTGAATACATACTCACATAAATACATACATACCGTTCATTGCATAAAAAAGTGGCAGATTACAAAGTTTAATTACATTTTTTGTGCTTACTAGTAAATTTTAAATGTGCTTGATTAGCTCCAAATTACTATGAAAAATTAATTGACATTTTTCCTTTATTAATATTTTAATATTTTAATATTTTATAATAACTTATTGCATTAACCTTAAGCATATTTTATTTAAGTTATACATGACAAAAATTAAATCAATACTTTCGAGTATATTATCTTTTCAGGTTCTAAAGCATGGATCTCTATAATGACGCTCTGAATATAGCCTTCGATAGCTCAGTTGGTAGAGCGGTGGACTGTAGTTGGCACATTGATATCCATAGGTCGCTGGTTCAAATCCGGCTCGAAGGATAATTTTGGACATTCTTTTTAAAACTAATCAAAAATGAATACTCTTAGATTCCCTATATCATTAATGTTATAACCCTTATATAACAAAAGGAGTGTAACCACTTCAATAACGAAAATATATTTAGTAACAAATAAACGATTGCATTTGTTTAAAATGGGTATGAAATTTTTGATATTTGAATGTTACAAATTTGTATTTGTAATATAGTTTTAATTTAATTTTAGTTGGAATATTAACAAAAATATAGAGCTATAGTCCAGACACTTTCATCCATAGTCCATAATAGTGCATCTACGTAGTTCCATCGAGATTTACTTCTAGGATAGATGGCGTTTGATTGAAGATATGCATTTCATTGATTATTTTCTATTGTTGTTAATAATACTAAAATGTAATGCATAGTAATTTTTTTAATGAGAATAAATCAATAGATAAGACTTGAATAAAGAAGAATAATGCACCTGATCCCATTGAAAGAATAGAAAGAAAGATGAGGCTTATCATCTTTAACTTTAGTTATTACTGAAATTACCAGTGTGGTACAAGCTATATTAATTTAATAAATATATAGATATCTTACAGAGACTTCAAAATTTAGTATTGAATTTGATAAACAAACGGATTTGGCAAGTCTAATAGAAACAAAAAAATATAATAAGATCTTATTAACTATTGTGATTTACAAATGCCGCTCTAAATTTATATCTCTAGCTTGTTCTTTAACTTTGCGCTTTATCCCGTATATGGCAGAGTAGACAGAGAGAACCGCAGAAGCGGTGGCAGTCTAGTGTTAAAACACTCTTCTTTTGATTAATTTTATTGGCGTGTAAAATTAAACGGAAATATGTTTTAAATAAAACTTTAAAATTTAATGTTGAAAAAAAAAATGCTAACCATTATAAATTAACCACGGTTCAAATGGAATAATTACATTTACGACACAATTAAATTGATTTGAAACTTGTAGGTACATAGTTATTATAATACAGAAGTATTTCCGCGTTTATCTAAGTTTAATCCTGTTTTAGAAAAATTACCGAGTCTCGTGTATTTAAAAGTGTTTTTGTTAAGTTTAGAAGTAAGTTGTTATAATAATATACTGGTTTCCGCGTCGTCACAGTATATATATATATATATATATATATATATATATATATATATATATATATATATATATATATATATATATATATATATATATATATATATAATATATATATATATATATATATATATATATATATATATATATATATATATATATATATATATATATATATATATATATATATATATATATATATATATATATATATAATATATATATATATATATATATATATATATATATATATATATATATATATATATATATATACGTACGTTTATATATGTTTACATACTAATATAGCTTTTAGTCGTAAAAATCTTTAATTTTTAAATTTGAATCTTTGAAATTATATTATAATTTAAAAATATAACTAAAACAGTTGTTCTAAATTCTTCAATTAAGTTAGTACGTTGAGGCAATTTATTTATAAGTAGGTGCTTACATTGTCAAGCAGTTCCCTTCTCCAGGATATTTGCGTATAGCTATTACTTAAGCCAGTCATGCATTAAACTAAGATGATTGTTTTACTAATATTACAAAAACTGACTATGGTGACTTAGTGGCACAACAATGACCGTAATCGCCTTGGTTGCCGGTTCGATTATCATTTAAGGGGAATGGTTATATTAAAATTATTTTCATTTTCTTAGTCTAGTGTGTAGTAGTGTTAAAATACGTGAAATAAGAAATGTCGAAATTTAGGCGGAAAGTAGGGATCGGAGTGTCTTAGCACTTGGTAGCCTCTAATCTGATGGAAGTATATAATAAAATGCTAATTTATATATTACTTTATTCGATTTTTCTATCATTTATATAATATATTGTAATGTTATAATAAAAGAGTTTTTTATTTGTTTATCTAATATATTGTAATGTCATAATAAAAGAGTTTCTTACGCAGTACATTATCATAAAACAATTATTTTTTTAAATATCTAAGGATTTAGTAAATGAATTGTTAAATGACTTATCAAGCGTTATTATACTGCATGCGATTTAAATAACATTAGCTGAACTTTCATAAGTTAAGTTGAACAAAAGGAGATCAGACGACTGGCGACCTTGGTGTGGCAATTTGGGCTACGTACTCGTTATGCATTATTTAATTTATTTGCTATTTGCAAGTTTAATTTTTTTACTCCTTTACTCTCTTTATTCTTTTCCGAAAACGTGGAAAGCGGTTTGTTTAATTTAGTGAACTTAAAGCTTTACAGGTAACTTTAAGATCTATATTAGTACGTTAAAACTTTTACGAAAATTGTACAGACTGAGTTTGTGTATAAGAAAAGTTTACAAGAAAAGTACATTCTATTAATAAATAAAAAACATTACACTCTCTGGCTTATGTTTGACAACGTCACCAAGTTGCTATGGCAACGCATACGAGTTAACGATTTCTCTAATATGTACATATATATGGGCACAAATCCATATACATTTTATGATTTTATTGTTACGAAACTATTTAGAATTGAAATTAGTGTTTAATTATTCAAATAAGTTAAACCTATTTGTAATGTAAAGTTCTTTATGATAGTATTTTCGAATATTGAATAGAAATGTCAGCTGTTAAATAAATAAAAGAGACTTAACTATGTGCAGTTGAACTTTTCTGTACTATCTATCGTACGAGGTTAAACCAATTGATATTACTTTGCCATTTTATTATGAAAAATGTACTCTGGACCACGACACCCTGGACTGGCGCCGACATTTTCTTATATCTATATTAATTTATTGTCTTTGGTTAGTTGCAAACATTTTTTGTTCATAAAGACTGATTTACCACAAAGCCAAAACACCGTAGCTTCTTTACACGTATGGTCTAAAATTGTTTACTTACTACATAAACTCAAACCTCAGTGAAAGTTTAATATCTAAAGATATGGTTAAAGAATGTTTAATTGGCTGCTTGAAAAAAATTATTAACAGCTTTTTATCTGGTGGCAACACAGTGCCTGCTTTTAACAGTTCAACTTTTAACAGAATTATAGATTGTGACTTCAGTCTTAGATTTCATAAAACATATGAAATCAAATAAGTATATTGCTAATGACGTTGTGAATTCTGCTTCCCTTAGGCAAAGAGAACTGACGTTTGTCTGTAGAGCTTACTACTTCCATCGTTTGCCTTTCTTTTATATGGAATTTTGAAATACCCAAGATAATATATAAATTTGAAAACAGCTGTATTATATGTATTTATGTTACTCTTATATAATAATAATTTAACTGATAAGTAAATTGTTACCAATAGACCTGAAAGTGTTAGTAGACCGAGTGGCGCGCCGTGCGGTGATTGTTGACATTGCTATTCCACAATATGAAAGTCACGTGAAGTACAAACAAAAATCTTAAGTCTAAATAATTTGACGAAGCCTATAAGACTACTGCCATTAGGAATGTGAATGAATTAAAATGTCTACAGTACAACCCTATCATTTTACAATGTTACATTTACATTCCATATATATGAAATACCTGTATCAGCCAGATTCTGAGAAATAATAAATATTAAAAAAGTAATATAAAGTCAAGATAAAAGTTCAACATGATTAATATTAATTCAATACACCATGTATTAACAGTAATTAGAACATATACAGTTAAAAAGTGTACCAACTGCTTGTAGTGTTAGACATATTTTAAATAGGAAAAACCCTTTAATTTTTTATATTAACGTAAAATTAATTATTCATAAACAACACAAATTTCAATAGTATAATAAGATTATAAAAAAAAATTAAAAATTTGCTTCACAAAATGCTCTATCTTTGTAATCCTAATGTTTTTTTATAATAAGGAAGTAATTGCTATGGACTTTCCTTTTATTATCTTACGTTTGTTACGATTTGCTTCCTACTTTATGTTCGCACAGATTATGTTCGAGGGCAACACTTGTGACTAATGAAACTTAATTTGATTAGTTTGTGCACAATGAAAACGATATATATGGCCGATAATATTTTTATATAGTTCACCTATTAATTTACCCGTAGCGAGAATTGAACCTACACCTCTTGAAAATCAGCATCAAATATTTAATAATTTATCATACAATTATAAAACGGTAAAAGATAACCTGTTTTAATAATATAGTAACAATATTAAGACATTTTTTAATTAGTATTAGAAAACTATGAATGATGTAATTCTTTATGTCAATATTTATTTGCAGTGTTGATTTATTCGTCCTGTGAACGATATTACATATTTTATTCATTTAATACTATAATTGGTATAATCTTGCATATCTGAATACCAATAATCAATTATCGATCCTAGCAATGACATTTATAATCTAAAGTTTTGCTTCCATAAAGTACAAAGGCTTAACAATATATTTTTTATATTTATTTTTTATTTTATGTATGTATATTTTATAAGTAAAATATATACATAATAAACAATAATATTATATGTTGATAGTATGTAAAACATATAAATGTCATTTTTGCGTTTCATGCAATGATACTTACTTTTTTAAACACTTTTGCTCCTAAATAAAGATTAATAGTCGCTATACATGTGACTAAAAATAAAATATATATAATAATATTATTAACGTACCTGACTGTACAAGGTTGTCAAAACCGCCTGAAGTAGTTGCACAACTTAAGTCACATATTATATCAATTACCTACAAATACTCGTTTAGATATACATATGTACATTAGTATATGAAATAAGGTCGAACATATGAACCAAGTCATAGTTATGAACGCCTAAGTTGCTTAATACTTAAAAGTAAATAGATTAGACATTACTTCTTGTTGTTTAAAAAATATCCAGTATGTATATAACAAAGATATCCGGTATATATATATATATATATATATATATATATATATATATATATATATATATATATATATATATATATATATATATATATATATATATATATATATATATATATATATATATATATATATATATATATATATATATATATATATATATATATATATATATATATATATATATACATATACATATATATATACATATGAAAAAATATATCTTTATTACATTATTGTATTTCCACATAAGTAATAATAGCTTTTTGAGTGGCAGCATACTTAGCTCGAGACATCTTTATAAGATAATTTCAAAATTGGTGTTATTTTAACGTCACTACAGTAGTAATATAGTCATGATTTGTAATTATTCAAATGATTTCTTCCTTATGTAGTATACAGGGGAAGTGTCGTAATAAATCAACATTATGACAATACTTATATGAAGAATAGGTTTTTTAATAATTTAGCTTGTTCGAGTTGAACTAGATTGGATGCTTTAACTACTGCAATAAATTTTAACAACTATATATTCTCAGTACAAGCAATTATTTTTTATAGTTGCAGTTGTAAATATAAATTAAAATATTACAACTACAAATTAAATTTAAATACTAGATATATTAATTAAAATCATATATTACAACATACTGTTAAAAACCAGAAGTGATTGGACTTTTATTTAAATAATTACATCGAAACACACGTAGATTATATATTTTCGAGTGTATTCACACTGTATTTAGGCTTAATTGTATTGAATTATATAAATCATTTAAGAACAATATTTCAGAGTTCCCTTCTAAAATTGTCCTGTGCCTGCACGTAACAGCCATGATTGACATCATTTTATGGCTAAAGTTTCGCATCAATACCCAACTCTACCAAATTTCTAGCAAAACTAGAAGCTGTTCTTTCGGTTTAAATGAGGATGTTAAAGCCGCTCAAATATAGTAGTAGATTTTAAGTTTATTTTTGTTAAAATGTAAGTAAGACTTCGTTTGTCAAAAATAGCAATAATGTATTTCTTTATGATTAAGTTGAGGAGACTGAGAGATGACGTTACGACTTTTGGTTTTATGATATTTTTTTCAAGAAGAATAATAAAAAGATTTTCGGCAATTTATTCATGTTTTCGCATTAACGATCCCACAACTTTATTGGGGGATCGTCGGGGATCGTCGGAGATAGTCGGGATCGTGCATTTTGAAGATATGGAGCGGATTGTCGAGTTTTAAGGAAGAATTCAGTTCTCTGTACCCGAACCGAATGCTTCGGGACGTAGTTGAAAAATATTGATAGAGAATGCCAGACGAATATTTTTGAAGACTTATAGACTGTTGAAGATTGTTGGAGGCTTCGGGACGCAATAAGATAATTTATTGAAGACTGCGGGACGAGACAAAATAATGTTTTTGTCATTTTTATATTTTGAAGACTAACGACTTTTACGACTGCATTATTATACGCGACCAAGAAAATTATCTTTCTGTACCAAGCGAAGACGGGTTTCCATACCAAAAGTTAAGAAGATGCCTCCTAAGAAAGAAGAAAAGAAAGATAACAGTAGTGATGAAGACGTGAAAGTGAATATTTCCTTCAAAGATTTGGAAAAGTCTATGACAATATTCACTGGAGACGACACATACCCGATAACAGAATTCCTCGATGAATTTGAAGACGTTGCAGATCTAATGAAGTGGTCGAAGGTTGAAAAGTTAATCTATGCGAAGAGGTTGCTCGACGGTACTGCAAAACTTTTTCTTAGATCTGAGGGACGAGTAAAAGACTATGCTACGCTTAAGAAGTTACTTACAGAAGAATTTGGCCCAAAATTAAATAGTGCGATGATTCATAAGAAGCTTGCAGAACGTACAATGAACACTGATGAAACTTATCAACAATACTTCCTTACGATGAAAGAAATTGCAGAAGATGGCAAAATTGAAGACGCTGCTTTGATAGAGTATGTGATAGATGGCATCCAGGACACTGAATCAAATAAAGTAATCCTTTATGGTGCGACAGACATGACTGAATTTCGTAAGAAACTTGATATCTACAGTAAGTTCCGGAAGAAAATTACTACAAAACCGGCTCTTAACCCAAGTACTTCCAAGGCGCATGCTTCATCTAACCAATCATATCGCAAGACTCCACATGTAAAGAGATGTTACAACTGCAGTGACCATGATCATCAAGCACCTGCATGTACGAAGGGCATCAAATGTTTTAGATGCAGCGAATTTGGTCACAAAAGTAACGAATGTTCTAAAACTCCTAAGAAGACGTTGAACGTACAAAATACTCAGAAAGAAGTGAAGATGCCTTACAAGAAGGTAAAGATTAATGGAGTTGAGTTGATTTCTTTGATTGACACTGGAAGTGACATCAATCTTATTACCAAGACTAAGTTTGAAAATATCAAAAAAGGCGTTCAGAAATGTAAAACTGATTCATCTATCTGCCTCACCGGTATAGGTGGGAGACAAATTTTTACTGAAGGAGCTTTTATCACAAACATAGAGATTGATGAAGGCTTAGTTGAAATTAAAATTCACATAGTTGATAATAATGCTATACCAGTTAAATTGATAATTGGAAATCCAATTTTGAAAGACTTTGAAATCAATTTCACGACCGATGGATTGTTTATGAAGAAAATACCACTTTTCTCACTTGCTGTTGAAAGTACAAGTGGTACTGAAGAATATGATATTGAAAATTCACGATATACAGAAGAAATAAAGAATATGATAAAAGAGTACAACCCGAAGAAAAATGAAGTTAAGAAAAGTAACGTAGAACTGAAGATAATACTTAAATATGAGGCGCCAATATTCCATAGCCCACAACGTTTATCGCCGCTGGAAACAGAAATCGTTAACAAACAAGTTAAAGAATGGTTAGAAAATAAAATAATTGTACCCAGTAAATCTGATTTTGCATGTTCCGTTGTACTGGCTGGAAAGAAAGATGGATCACGTCGACTTTGTATGGACTATCGAGGACTGAATCACAAAATTTTAGAGAACGAACCTTACCAGAATTACATTTTATCTAACGACATATTATACAAGATAAAAGATAAAGCTAAACTGATTGTTGTACCAAAGAAGATGCAAACTAAAATAATAAGAAAGAATCATGAGAAAGGTCATTTTAGGGTAAAGATGAGAGATAATGAAGATGAAATTTTCAAGATAATTGAAGAAGAAAACATTACTGAATTTAACGAACAAAGACAAGGACTAAGACAAAAAGCAATAGAGTCTATCAAGAAAATTCAGGAAGTAAAAATCAGAAATTATAAAAAGAAGAAAAAGGAAGCTCAGTCGTACGATGTTGTTGACTTGGTAGCTATAAAGAAAACCCAATTCAGCCAAGATAGTAAACTATACCCGAAATTCCTTGGACCCTACGAAATTACAAAGAAAAACAGGAATGACCGATACGGGTTGAAGAAAGTTGGAATTGGAGAAGGCCCGGTCAATACCACGAGCTCAGCAGACTTAATAAAACCATGGATTGGTCCTGAAGACAATGATTCATCTGGGACAGATGAATGAGCAGGAATGGCCGTGTGGAAAGTAGTTTGTCAAAAATAGCAATAATGTATTTCTTTTTTATGAAGTTGGAGGAAACTGACAGATGACGTTACGATTTTGTTTTTATGATATATTTTCAAGAAGAATAATAAAAAGATTTTCGGCAATATATATATATATATATATATATATATATATATATATATATATATATGTATATATATATATATATATATATATATATATATATATATATATATATATATATATATATATATATATATATATATATATATATATATATATATATATATATATATATATATATATATATATATATATATATATATATATATATATATATATATACATACATATACATATATATATATATATATATATATATATATATATATATATATATATATATATATATATATATATATATATATATATATATATAACAGCGCCGTTTATGGACTTTCAAGATAACGAACTGATAACTGATTTTTGCAATTGATATAGTACTTTACATATATTTCTGTATATACAATAAACTATATACATATATATACAAAATAAAAAATATATCAAGGCCATATTAATAACCACATTTCGAAAAACTATACAAAACACGTTTATTCAAATATTTGGCATACTAGTAAGTATTGAATTATTATAAACTATATATATATATATATATATATATATATATATATATATATATATATATATATATATATATATATATATATATATATATATATATATATATATATATATATATATATATATATATATATATATATATACATAGTTTATAATAATTCAATACTTACTAGTATATATATATATATATATATATATATATATATATATATATATATATATATATATATATAGGTATATATATATATATAATATTGTGTAAAATTCATATGCAATTAATAAAACATTATATCATAATAGTTATTGTAAAGTAATACAATGTTTTGTATAGTAGATTTTACTATAAATTTAATATGTTATTAAATAATAGAACTATAATTTACTGGGGTCATCGTGAATTGAGTTACTGGGAGTGGGAATTGATGGACTTCCATCAATAACCACTCCCAAGAATTGTACCTACTAAGATACAATTCCTATTCGGGGAAATTATTTTAAGTATTATATGTTACATTCACTATGTTATTATATGTTAATACAATATCCAATGCTCACATTTTTGTTAACAACAAGAATACTTGTAATAAAATCTACAAAGATTAAAAATGCGAGAGTAATTCATTATTTAAACTTCTCAACACATAAATATTATTAAATCTCGCAAAATAATATTTTATAAAAACTAATTTGGAAATGTTCAAAAATTCAATTTTCTAAAACGACTTGATTGATAATTCCAATTTCATGCAGACGGACTAAAATAAGCTTCACGCTTTATCCCGTATATAGCAGCGTAGGCAGAGGGAACTGGTCAACCTAGTGTTAAGATTCTCCGTCCAATATATTCAAAAGAGTAAATTAATTGAAATAGTACCTTAGTTTTCGAATTTTTGGAATAAAAAGCCTAAATCATATGTGTACTAGCTGCATCCAAAACTCTGGCTAAATGGAAAAGCAAATTTAAAGTTCAGCCATTGTATTCATTAGTTACGTATTAAATACTTTAAATTAATATCTTTTTTGTAGGAATAATTGTAACAAAGAAAAGATTTTATACGTTCAGTAAAGTTTTTTGGTTCAGTTCAGTAAAGTACAAATTAGAACACTACACTTCGACCGGTAAAGCTGTTTCTGTGATTAGCATCCACAGACGCACAAACGAATAGGCAAAATTTCAAATCAAATTAAATTAATAATTTTTTTAATATCATTTTTAAGTATTTGTCGTAGAACCAAGTAACATCAGTAGCTCAAGGGCCAGGCTCGAACCGGGTAAGTACCACATTTTCACAGAATACCGTCGTGAAGCAACAGTATATTAATGCAGGTTGTAGAAATCTATGGGTGAGGGTGTCCACTTAACACCAGGTGATCCTTCTACTCGTTTGGTAACTTCTAATATATGAAACACACATTATATTATTAGACATTGCTATGTTATATTTTTATCATATGTATAAAGTAATGTTAAGTAATGCAGGGACTTAGTGTTCTTCGGTCTTACTTTGTTGGAATTAGTGTCGAGGTCGAGGTCATTAGGTCGGCGCTGGAGTCACGTTATCGCGAGCTTTGAACATAAAAATATTTTTCTTCTCCACAGAGAATAATGTACGTTACCTTTTATTGTAATTCCTATATTGTATCAGGATGTTTGTACCATTCAATAAAAACTTTTAATTCCGCATGTAGTATCGATAATTTCATATTACACATCATGCGATGTGTTTATAATTTATGAAAAATTATTAAAGCAATGTTAAAAATTTTATAAATAATACTTTTTTATAGCTCAACATAAGTAACAAAATTAAAATTATCTCAAACAAATCGACAGATTTGAACTTTAATCGAGTATCTAAAGTTTACAGCCTATATAGTTAAGTTAATAGTCAATACTTAAAAGATATAATAACCCTGGATATGATAAATTGATATCTAACGCAGCTGTTATAGAAACGGAACTCGAAAATAATGTAATTTTGTGACGTTACCGGCACTCCGCTCCAATTACTGTGGCTTAGTCATTCGCGACTCCAAGGTACGCTTTTAAGAAACATAATTTTAACTGTATGAAAGTATTGGAGCATAATATTAATACAATATTTTTAATTGAAACCTATATATTTAGTACTAACCTATATGTTTTATACTGATATAGATCTAATATTTCTTTGAAAATATTAAGATATTTGCGAAGCTTTTTGTGAAATTGTGCAAATTATACTCACGATCGGAGCAAATTATTAAGCGTGACCTTTTATCATTTCCTGTATCAGTAGGTTCAGGAAGGGTAATAAGAAATATACATGTATACAATTTACTAGAGATGACATATACTGGAGGAATTAATTTACAAGAATGTGAATGGAATCCATTAAAAAAGTGATAGTGACTTACGATACATATGATTATGAAATATATACATAAAAGTATTAAAAATACTAAAGTAAAATATTTCGTAGTAAAAATACAAAAAAATATTCGTCTATGAATTGTTAATATAGCTTTTTGTAGTTAATTACTATTATTTCAACAACGTACATACATGTACACACAACAATGTACATATATATGTAAGTATGTATATACATGTATATGTATGTATGCACGAAAACTTATTATTTTAAAACCCATTAAATGAACAATTATTTAATAGTTATGAAATATTAAATTTTTTGGTCATAAACCAATATAGTTGTAATCAAAACATAATTAACAACAAAAACTTAATAGGAGGTGAATCAAGGCTGCGTCGAAGGCTCGTGCTTGAGTTTATTTTAGTTGAACTTGTTTTACTGGAAGACCTATAAAATTGTAAGGTATTTATATAATTTCAGCTTGTCTTGACCTAAAGGAATGTAGTCAATTGTTGCAAAAATACATGTATGTATATAAACGATAAAAATACGGCAATTTGGCAATGTAAGCACTTATATAATACACATTAAGTTGGTCTTGCTGACATATCCTCCATAATTATTCTCAGAGTTAATAAGTTACTAATTATTATTTACAAATTAAAGTTGTCAATCGTGTAGGTAACGTAGGAGGCAGCATCTGACTGTTTGGAAACCAAGCCATTTACGTTATGTCTGTAACTATATTTTAATATAATATGGAAATCAATTAAAATTATAAATTCTACCATAATTATATATAAACAGATGTCTATTTGATTTATGCTACATATATTCTAAAATGTATAATGAAATTAGAAGGCATATTTTTGGCCTTCACCCAAAATCTTGCACTAAATTAAGCGACAAAATAAGACTTTTACGACCGCTATTGAAATGCAAAAAACTTGCAGTATGTAATTACTCTGTGACATGTTAGATAATATGGCTTATAGTTTTTCATTCGAATCATTAAATTATTTTAATGAAATATTTGAACTGAATAATCTTATTTTATTTTTATTAATTATAAAACGAACTTTTGAAAAGTAAAACAAAAGATTCAAACTTTTTTATTTTAAAAGAAAATATTTAAATTTTATTATTACTTAAAAATATTATTGTTTTATGATTTTAGAAAGGGAACTCAAAAGCGGTTTGTTTTAGTTTCTCCTTGTATCGTGCATATATAGGAAAACCTACTGTCAATTGTTCTCTCCGTTCTCCATCTTGTACCGGAATTCAATACATGGATATTAATATGTAGTATTCCTCTACTCAAGTATTAGCCTACTACTATATTATGTCGAAGTGATAACCAATACGCGTAGAATAAGTTGCTGTTTCACCACGATGACGTCAGGAATGTTGTACACTCTCTATGTTAAAATAATATAAATAACATTAAAAATGTCGAATATATATATATATATATATATATATATATATATATATATATATATATATATATATATATATATATATATATATATATATATATATATATATATATATATATATATATATATATATATATATATGTATATATATATATATGTATATGTATGTATGCACGAAAACTTATTATTTTAAAACCCATTAAATGAACAATTATTTAATAGTTATGAAATATTAAATTTTTTGGTCATATACCAATATAGTTGTAATCAAAACATAATTAACAACAAAAACTTAATAGGAGGTGAATCAAGGCTGCGTCGAAGGCTCGTGCTTGAGTTTATTTTAGTTGAACTTGTTTTACTGGAAGACCTATAAAATTGTAAGGTATTTATATAATTTCAGCTTGTCTTGACCTAAAGGAATGTAGTCAATTGTTGCAAAAAGACATGTATATAAACGATAAAAATACGGCAATTTGGCAATGTAAGCACTTATATAATACACATTAAGTTGGTCTTGCTGACATATCCTCCATAATTATTCTCAGAGTTAATAAGTTACTAATTATTATTTACAAATTAAAGTTGTCAATCGTGTAGGTAACGTAGGAGGCAGCATCTGACTGTTTGGAAACCAAGCCATTTACGTTATGTCTGTAACTATATTTTAATATAATATGGAAATCAATTAAAATTATAAATTCTACCATAATTATATATAAACAGATGTCTACTTGATTTATGCTACATATATTCTAAAATGTATAATGAAATTAGAAGGCATATTTTTGGCCTTCACCCAAAATCTTGCACTAAATTAAGCGACAAAATAAGACTTTTACGACCGCTATTGAAATGCAAAAAACTTGCAGTATGTAATTACTCTGTGACATGTTAGATAATATGGCTTATAGTTTTTCATTCGAATCATTAAATTATTTTAATGAAATATTTGAACTGAATAATCTTATTTTATTTTTATTAATTATAAAACGAACTTTTGAAAAGTAAAACAAAAGATTCAAACTTTTTATTTTAAAAGAAAATATTTAAATTTTATTATTACTTAAAAATATTATTGTTTTATGATTTTAGAAAGGGAACTCAAAAGCGGTTTGTTTTAGTTTCTCCTTGTATCGTGCATATATAGGAAAACCTACTGTCAATTGTTCTCTCCGTTCTCCATCTTGTACCGGAATTCAATACATGGATATTAATATGTAGTATTCCTCTACTCAAGTATTAGCCTACTACTATATTATGTCGAAGTGATAACCAATACGCGTAGAATAAGTTGCTGTTTCACCACGATGACGTCAGGAATGTTGTACACTCTCTATGTTAAAATAATATAAATAACATTAAAAATGTCGAATTATTAAATATTTGGTAATACAATAATCTTGTTTTAACTGTTATTTTTCGTAAAAAATTGTACGTAGTTGTAAAAACTTACGGTAGTAACGCAAGAACGTTCGAATGAATTAATAAATAACAATAATAAAAGAAATATTTACAAGGACATAAAAATATACGAGTCTCATTTCAGAATATCTATCTAAATATTATCTATTATATATATACTGTATAATGTTTTAATCTTATTCTTCTCATTATCTTCTTCTAACAAATATATAATTGTATATAACAAATATAACATTCCATTTCTTTTGCTCTGGCAACTAGGCAAAGCGCGGCGTTGAGTTCCGCCAACCAACACGAAACGCCTCGAAAAAGGCAGGGAATTGAGTGTCTTAATACTAGGTTCCTACGGTTCCTGTGGCTACCTCTGCCTACCCTGCCTTTTGCGGGTTAAAAGCGTGAACCTAATAAACAAAATATTATACAAAGACGATTGCAAAAATATATTTAAAATGAAAAAAAAAAAGAAAACGATTAACTTGTCCGAGATTAACGATCTGAGAAAGATTTTTAATAACAAACACAATGTGACACTGAATCTGTGACCGCCGTAGTAATAATTTATTCTATCCTATAAATAGGTCACGACAACACATTTTCATACAATTGAAAACTATTATTTCTATATTTAAAGGTCATCTTGGCTGGATGTAAATTGCGTTTTAATCTTAGCATTTGCTGTTTAATGTTAAATTGTGCTTATCGTGGCCTATATGTATTAGCGATATACATCTCCCGCGCATTCAGTACATGTAACGCTATTTTGAAACTAAATTAGTTATAGAAATATAGAAATACGAGAGTTATAGAAATACGAGTATTAATGGTAATTGTGAGTTTTATAATATATTATTTTATATTTTGTAATATTTTATTACTAGTAACTAATTACGTACTCATATTAGATATATGTGATATATTTATAGATATATGTAATATAACATATATATACATATGATAGTAATATAATGCTACTCATTCATAACACATATATATATATATATATATATATATATATATATATATATATATATATATATATATATATATATATATATATATATATATATATATATATATATATATATATATATATATATATATATATATATATATATATATATATATATATATATATATATATATATATATATATATATATATATATATATATATATATGTATATATATGATAGTAATGTAATGCTACTCACTTCTTGATTTTTACTTACACAGATTATAACTTACAATTTCATGTCAAATTAATAAGAAATCGATTGTTGTTATTTGACAATGAATCGAATCGAAATTGTTAAATCATTATCAATTGGTAACTTCACTAACACGAAAATTGAATTAAAAGAAATACTTTTATTGTTTAATATGTTTTATATTTATGCAATTTGTAGTATAAGAGTCTATATTTATAATAAAGTTGTTATGAACTAAGGTGATAAACGTAAGCAATTTTAGAATATCTATGTACTTAAAGAGAGTTTTGTGTCAAGTAAGCCATTTTCGAGTTATTATGCGCAGCTCAACACCGTGTTTTCGCTTGCCAAATTGAGAAAATATTGACAAATTATTTCTCCGACAGGGTATCGAACCCAATACTCGTTTCGTACCAGGCACTGTTCCATTAAGCCACGATGGCCTCTAAATTATATACTATTTGTTATGATATTAATCAAGTAAATAACATTCCTGAATTCAAATTACATAATTTTATTAATGTTTCTTAAGACTATGTAATTTTGCTTACTTCTAATCAATTATTATAAATCTACCTTGACACCCGGGTTATGATTAACGAATCAGTTTGTTGCGACGCGGAATATAGTGTCTAACAATATTATTTTCTTATAATGTGCCCGAGCACAGTCATTAGGGTTATTATTGAAAAAATATACAGACAAGCTATTTCAGCTTAGTAATACGTGGGAAATAAAATTCTTGATTGCTAGTTATATAGTATTATAAGAGATAAAATATTTTTATCATTTAATAGATTTTATACTTGTGCTGAAAGTGAGAAATGTCCTACTGTGGCTCTTATCAATTCTTTTTTTTACCATATTTTCTTTTATAGCTTCACACTTCACATGGTAAGGTAGGCAGAGTGAAGACTGGACCTAGTGTTAAGACACTCTGTTCTTCGCTTTTCAAGGCGTTGCATGTTCTGTGGCGGAACTCAACGCCGCGCTTTGCCTAGTTACTGTAGCGAGGAAAATGGAAATGTAAAAACCCCTTTAAATTGATTTATATTTTAATCAAGTATAATAAAATACAAATGTGCTATGGTTGTCATAGTAGACACTGTAAGTATAAATAACATAAACAAAGTAAAATATAATTTTAACGACAGAATGAATCAAGAGACAATAAATTAGTCATTATACTTCGTAATACTTTAGATGCGGAAGATTCTGGAATTAATGTAGAATAATAAAAAAGATGCCAAATTAACTGTTAATTAAATTGTAATGCGGCAATCAAGTTTTTAACAAGCTTCTGTTTGATTATAAAATATAAAATTATTGTTATAAAGCTTTATTAATTTAATATTTTAAAAGGAAATATATATAAATACGTTAGGTGTTGCTAAATGTAGATTTAAATGCATTGTATGTGTTATTTCAAAGGTTTTTCTTTAGCATATATATAATACATATATATTGGCGTTCATTTAACATACATTTAATATCTCAGAAGTTCCACGTAAGATATTCAGGATCTTACTTTATTGTGTGATATTGAAAAATACTTGTTACGTTGAACAAAAATTGCTTGAAAAATCTTAGATCGCGTTAATAAGATGAGATTTAAGCGAATTTTTTATCATGTAACAGACAAATGACAGCAGATTAGCGTTGTTGTGTTCTATAATAATTAAACATCCTTTTAAGTATTTTGTTACGTTACAGCATAAGATATATTAATATTTCAGTAAATTAATTAAAATGGTGTGTATAATTATTAGTTGTAACAATTATTATTTTTCGAACCAGGAGACTATACCCTGTATATAATACAAAGAACCAGTTTGATTGTTACTAAAACATTTGTATTTACTATTTTTTTAGTTCTACGCTTTATCGCACATTTTTATAAAGAAGTAGGCAGAGGGAACAGAAACCGGAGGAACATGGTGTAAAGACACTCCGTTGCCCGCTTTCCGCTTTTTTTTTCAAAGCATTTCGTGTTAAGCAGCGGAAGCGGAAGTAAAATGTAATTGAAAATATCCATCTTCCCCAAGTGGGAATCGAACCCACAAAACGTCCCGTTTATGGGCAGACGCAACAACTCTGAGCTTCGACGGTCCTATATATATTTTCTAATAATGTAAATCCAAATCAGGATATCATATAATTAATTAGTACTAGCACTAGCCCCAATTTAGTAGATAGCCCTTAAGTACCGATATGTACATGAGTTTGATTCAAGAGCGTACAAAGATTTGTACGTACGTAACCTATTTAGGTATACTATCAGAATTGAAATATACGCTGATTTGCACTTTTTATAATACTCTTTAATACGAATGCTATTTATTTAATTGACTTTGATATTAGCATCTACTCAAAATTCAAAGTAAAATAGCGGTAAACTTGTTTGTAAAATGTAACGATACGAAACTATGTACACGCCAAGTATAACTCTGTTGTATTTTTGTAACAACTTATTATTCATAATTTTTTGCTTATAAGTTTGCATGAATAACTATAACTCAGATTATAATTTTTCTCTCAGAAAAACCTTCCTGTGTTGGCGGAGTGGGGAACGAAGTGTCTTGCCACTAGGTTCCCTCGCTTCCTGCGGTTCCCTCTGCCTGCACTGATATATGCGGGATAAAAGCGTGAAGTTATAAAAAAAAGTTTCTTGTGTGACTGTGACTTGTGTTCTTTGACTATTTTGAGTGTTACTTGAAAACTGCAGTACCTATATGAATCAAAAATACAAAAAATAAATTATCTTAATAATTACATTTGTTAGTAATTTTAACATTTTATTAAATTAGTTAATTTAAATAAAGTATAAAAAGACAAGAAAGAAGGGATATTATTTTATTTATTCTGTTGAAGAGATATATAACTATAAATTCTTTATTAAATTTCAACCTTTTTTAATTTGTTTTTACAAAAAATTTAGTTACTTAACGATACGTGTCTCTTTTTGTCCCCGTGTTTATAATATAAATGCAACAACGCCAAATCTCTTAGCAACAATTCAAAACATAATTTATTGCCAAGTAAATTTTAAAAAGAAAACTGCATATTATATTCAAAACCTTGCTTTAATCAAATTAATTTAGATCAGATAAGTTTTGACACAGATGACATTGGAAGCTTTGACGTCCTTCAAATGGCATCAACAATATCTAGGATTGGTTTTATATATATATATATATATATATATATATATATATATATATATATATATATATATATATATATATATATATATATATATATATATATATATATATATATATATATATATATATATATATATATATATATATATATATATATATAATAAAACATAATAATATCAAGTTAAAAAGGAAAAGTGTTATATATGAATATTGATACTGAACTAATTTACATATCACGAGTTTATAACACTTTACAATTATTTATTATAATTCAATGTTACTATATGTAAGGTTTGTTCATGCAAATATATTAATTATTGACGGTAAAGGCAATACAGGACAAATTTATAACGTGATTAAATAAATAATATTATAATATTAAACATCGTACCTGAAAGGAAATCAGAGATTGACAAAAAATAACATTTTTATTTAACTAACTTCACAATATTGCATCTATAAACGTTTTAGACGTAGGGTTGCTAGGTTCCAGCCCTTATTCAATTGCAATCTAGAATCGTCAGAGTCATCTAGTGCTCAAAGGAAAAATTAACTAAAATATTTATTTAAAATCGTATTACATTATGGAAATTTCGCTAAGAAACAAAATCAATGCCTTCGTATAAAATATAATAATGACATTTCTCTTTTTAGTTAAACAGCCAATACTTGCTAAGATCATGATCAAGTGCAATATATATATATATATATATATATATATATATATATATATATATATATATATATATATATATATATATATATATATATATATATATATATATATATATATATATATATATATATATATATATATATATATATATATATATATATATATATATATATATATATATAATATATATATATATATATATATATATATATATATATATATATATATATATATATATATATATATATATATATATATATATATATATATATATATATATATATATATATATATAACACAAACAACGTGCGTTTGAACTGTAATAAATACGTACTTATATATATGCATTTAAATATGTATCATTAAAAATATACACATATATACACGATTATTTATTTGTCGAATATAGCATACTTTAAGTACGATATATTAGTTAAAATTTAGTTAATTTTTGAGTCCCGAAAGTGACAGGGTGCCCATATACTGGGTACACCTGCACACCGAGACCGTTCAGTCTGAATTGCATCGAGGCTTTATACTTTCCGACCTAACCAAACGATAGCTTGTTTAATTTCGGGGCAGAGTCATCTAGTTTTCCCAAAGGAAAGTGTGCCTGAAATATTAGTATTTATTTTAAAATTTCGTGTTTATATACGTATTGCTTTTCGAATAACGTTTGATGTTATTGCAGTTAAATTTTAATACAATTGATTTTTGATAATAGATTAAAGTATTTCTACCGAAATAACATTATCAAATTTGTGCTACATTTAATTTAAATTACCTTTTAAAATGAATTAAAATTGACTTAATGTTAATTTTTTGACGAATTTAAAAAAAAGTGATATCTCACTTACTGTACTCTTAAGAGGAATAATCTACATATAAGATAAGTTTTCAGCATCCTTTCATATCACTCGCCCTTCAAAGAATTTATCATAATTGAGAATTATATTCAAATTTGTAATGCATTGTGCAATAATAGACTGGTTGGTGACATTTTTAATGAAAAAACGTAAATAACTATATTTTAAACTAAAATAAAATACAAAACTTTTGAACAAAATTCAAACTGCAGCTTAAATATAAATTAAATTCACAATTTTTGTCAGTATCGCATAAACAATTATTTTCTTTATTTTTAATCTTGCAAATTTACAACCAACGTTACATAATTACAATCTAGGAAATGAACTCATATCCAAAAATATATCATGCATATATATTTTTTATATTATTTTGTTTGATATAAGTAATTTATGGCTAATTCCCAATATTGAAAGTAAAATTAAAATATAGATTCGTTAAATAAATTTCACATATTATAATTTTAATGTCTTATAATTTAATAAATGCTTCTATTTATTTTACGTCTTAGAAATGCGTATATACTTATTTTTTTAAAAAAATAATTAGAGTACAATATATTTGATCAATCTGAAACTATATAACGATTGATTGATACATTTATTATACAGTGACAAACTAAACATTTCAATATAATTCATTATATATATTATTTCGATGATGTTATATATGTATATTATGTGTTTATATATACAATGGATATGTAGTTTAACAAAACTTAAGTTACTAAGTAATTCTTAACCTTCCTTGCTTTTATCTTATTCATTGCTTTACTTATAATACAATTAATATAAAATAATAATTTATATTCAAATTTAGCAAAAATTTTAAACCCATAGCAGTCGTACCAACATTGAAAACTAAAGGCAATATCTTCGCATGTATCGACACTGAACTTCGCTCTGAGAGATAGATTACTCTTAGAACGAAGTTCAGAACGGAGGTCCGTTCGATAATCATTTTCGACTATCATGAAGTTGGTACTAGTGTTTTGACAGCCAATCATAAGAGGACAAATGTTCGAGAAACAATATTGCACTAAAGGTGCATTTACGAAAAATGTTAAACTGGTTTAAATTAACCTAATATAATAACATACTATATATATGAAAAAAGTTATGAAATTTTATTTATAACGAAATATTTCATTTTCTTAATACAACAAATGAAGATAAACAAACTTGGTAATAAAAAAATAAACTAAATGCATAAAGCGTTATTGAAATAGAATAATGAATATTTACTTTATTTGCTCATTATTTATTCTAGGCCGATAAAAATCAGTATTTCCAAGAATCTGAGGGCCCTAGAGCGACCTTTAAATCTCGACGATATTACCGTGTCAGTCACGGTAACGAATTAATTGTTTATTTTTATTTAGAACAATAATACCATTATTGGGTGTAAAATAATAAGCTATAATATTTTTTTAATACTTTGATATATAAAATCTTTACGTAGTTTAAATTCGCTTCGTTTGGTGTGTTATTGATTAATGGAAATTTTGACAAATGTCACATAGACATATGTTTGAAGATAAAATGTTATAGGGCATACACTTTATAGAGCAGGATAGTAAAGGTTTTCTTAAACTTACAAGTACCGTTGATGAAAATTTAAATGAATATAATGACTACAGGTTCAAATCTTCTTCCAGGGAAAAATTCTATATTTCTTTCAGGGGGTTTTATTTAACATTGTTAGTGTAAAACATTTTGTTGGAAAGGGATTTCCCTTCTAAATTCGATATATTATATGTTGTCGAAAGAAAACAAATGAACCAAGTTAAAATAAATCACTTTACCTTCTATAGAATCTAGAACACAGTAGAGAGATGATGCTTATAGAAGTAAACTCTATGAGAAAAATAGTATTCCTGAATGTTTATTTTGAATATAAATATCTCATAATTTTAACTAAGTCTCCAAGGATAATTTAAAAAAAAAAATATATTTTTATATGGTTTCAACAAAATGTAATGTAAGAAAACAATAGCAAATAAAAATTGTATAATTTATATTTCTTCATTATTATTTTATATAAAATAAAAAATGTATAGGCCTGGGCAATATATAGAATACTATAGATTTTGTGTTCCAAATCGACATACTTTTTGTACAGCTCTAAGGGACCAGTTTTACCGTAAGAAATATAGAATACATGCTATAAAAATGGTTGATGAATGGCTGGCTCTGTTGAAAAAATAATAAATCATCAAATCAGTAACAGCTTCTTTGTTTATAAAAACAATGAAATGTAATTTATTTTCATTTATTTGAATAATAATTTAAAAATAATCTCGTTACAAAATGTTATATTTGCTTAATTTTTAATACATATCTTGGTATGCTAAAACGCTTGTGATAATATTTACATTATTACATTAATATTTACATTATATATATATATATATATATATATATATATATATATATATATATATATATATATATATATATATATATATATATATATATATATATATATATGTTTTGCTATTGACAAATAATCCATTGAGACACGTGGAACATATGGTCAGCTAATCAATTAACACTTACCATATACTTGTATTTCAATTATGTTTCTAATTAGCAGTTACTATATAGTACACAAAACTGGTAAAAAATACAATCGTATAGTTAGAGTATCTGTTTTTTTGGCGTTAAGATATGGAAATATAATGAAAGAAAAAATTAAATACTGTTACGATGTATAGTAAAAAATGATTTAATTATATAATACCTTGGTAACTTTGGCTATAGCACAGTGGCATATAGTCCGCTAACACGACAGGTGTAGGTTTAAACTCAAACTGAAAAGACAAAACGTAACAAATCCGATAACAAACTGGTAACGATCGGGTAGCTTAGTAATAAAATTAAAAGCAAGAAAATTGAAAAGGAAATCGAAAATTGAGATACATTTGAAAAATAAAAAAAATGGATTAAAAACATTATTATATATAAAAAACATTTGTGTACACACATTTAAGCATTTTTTAATTTGTTTTGTTTACAAGGATAAGTCGTTGAGGTAGTATGTTAATGTCATTAATCAATACATCGATTACATGTAACAGATCTCATTGCAATTGCAAACTATCCGGATATTTAAGCATATATTATAATTAATAATTGAATCCGGCCGAGCTAATAAACTTATTATTAGCCTTCTATGTCATATTCCCTTAAAGAAATAAAAGAATGCGGAAACGTCCAGACCTGTCGTATGAAACAATATCTATTTTAGTATCTATTCACAGAATCGATGTAATGATTTTAACGAATGTGGTTAGAAAATATTAAGCTAATTGGTTTATGTATAACAATATGAGACGATTAGACTATATACACGACGACTTTAAAAATTGTAAAAATTAAAAATTTAAAATTGTAAAAATTTTGTGTCTCATCGAAAATATAGAGAAATGTTAAGTTTGACATTTATTCTGCACATAGGAGGGCAGGTATAGAGAACTATCACTAGAAGAAAGGCAGAAGGAACTCAGTTTTAAGATCCTCCCTTTCTCGCTTTTCACCTTTCCAGTTATTACATATTGAATAGCAGAACCCACAAAGAAGTCGGAATCGAACCTACAAACCATTGCTTTTAATAAGCAGACACTGTGCTCTATGACAGTACTCTGAAACATTGTTTTTAACATTTATTTTGTCTGTTTTAGTCTTATTGTAAATATATGTAAACGATTTTTTGTTGTAGTTATAGAAGTTTGATCTGTCCATGATCTAGGCCCTAATTGATTTTGAAGGCTAGCCTGGTGTAGAAATATACTGGTCGAATAAAAGTAAACTATAAAAAAATATATATTTTTGTGATTTTTAAAGTTGTTGCAATTATAAATAACTTTCAAATTCAAGTAGCTAATATTAAAATATAGCTATAAAATTAATAACATAAATATATCACTGATGATAATAAAAATAATTATTTTGGTACTGATACATAGGCTTTCTCTACAAAGATCACACAGGTTTTCTCTGTCTAGCCTAATAAACAATAATATAAAACTTATTTATTTACATTTTTTTAGCATCACGCTTTATCCTGCATATTCCCGCATATTGATGGATTGGCGAATAGGCTCAGCTCAGCAGCATACTCATACGGCTCGCCTTGTTTACTTTAGTTACTTTCATAGCATTATGTGATATGATATTTTGCTTTGGGGTAATGCAGCCTCTATTTATTTCATCTTTGTCCTGCAGAAGCGGGCTATTCGCGCAGTCTATAACCTAAAACCTAAAGATTCCATAAGATAAAAATTTAAGGAAATAAATATAATGACCGTTGCATCACAGTATATATTTGATAATTTAATGTATGTAAAAAAAATATTAACGATTTTACCAAAATCTGTGATGTGCACAATATTAATACAAGAAAGAGGCATAAACTTACCACGCCCGTAGCTAGACTAAATCGCATCCGCAATTCTTTTATGGGACAGTCTGTATGCTTCTATAATAGGATCCCAGAATACGTCCAACATTGTTCTATATCACAATTTAAAAAAGTTGTGAAACTACGTTAGTGTGTTAAAGGTTATTACCATATTAATGATTACATAAATGATAACACGCCTTGGGTATGAAATGCTCGCTTCAGTCTAGATCAAGAGTATCGTTATTAATAAGAATTGTGAAATTGTAAATATCTGGAAAACTAAAATAAAACAAATTAAGTCCCGCTGAGTTTCTTGCGCTAGTTCTTTTTAGGTCTGAGTCATTAACTTTAGCGAACCGATGGTAATTTAAATAAAATTATTTGACGTTCAAAAAATAAAGCTTGTACTTCTTATTTTGAATAAAATTGTTTGACCTTGACTTTTGACTTTATTGCAGGATAGGCAGAAGAACTGCAGATACCGTTTTTAGATCAGCTTGGTAAATTTGATTGAGGACCGTCGTGGCGCGGAGGCGTAAGCATCTGCCTGTAAATGCAACGGTTTGAGGGTTCGATTCCCAATCGGGGAAGATGGAATTTTTCTATTTCCATTTTCTTCGCTCTGGAAACTAGACAAAGCGCGGAGTTGAGTTCCGCCACTTAACACGCAAAGCCTCGACGGGGACGGAGAAAGCAGAGACTAAGCAACGGAGTGTCTTAGCACTAGGTTCATTCGTTTCATGCAGTTCCCTCTGCCTACCCTACAATATACGGGATAAAGCGTGAAGCTAAAAAAAACTATTAGAATGATGTTGGAATAAATTAATCGTTCATAACGCGAAATTTCAACTAATCATTTAATTAATTATATTTCTTTTATTATATTTCATATTTCTTTTAATTTATTATTTTATTAAATAAAAATCTGTTTTAATTAAAACTAATGCAATTACATTAGCGATTTCATAATACTAAATTAGTGCCGGAGAATATTTTTATGCTCGAAATGGTGACAGGCACATTTGTACGTAAACACTTCCAACAATATCAATTATGGAAGAATCCAATGTCATTTGTCGTTTTATTCCATCAAGTTTGTTTAGAGGAAAATCTTGTACCGCATATCTAAATTAATACTCAGAAAACTATATACATGAATCATTGATCAAAGAAATTTCCCACAGATCTCACCGTCGACCTTGATCTGTGACAAATTAGATACCTTAAGTAAAAAATAAATTAAGATTGCTTCAGTAATATTAGATTTTAATGATTTGTTTCCATTAATTAGTTTGGCTTCTTTTGTCACCGTGAATTTTTTATCTTTTACGTTATATCGAGAAAACGCCTTTTTCGTGTTTTTCTGTACGTATATATATATATATATATATATATATATATATATATATATATATATATATATATATATATATATATATATATATATATATATATATATATATATATATATATATATATATGTATTAAAGAATAATATATATCACTACAAAATTTGAATAGACACAATAGACTCAATAAGAAGATCGATATTCAATTGTAATTATTCAGACATATTTTACTAAGCTTAAGCTGCTATATTATACAATTTGTAAATATTTATTCATGCAAAATACAAGATTACATTAACAGAAACATCTTTATAACTATGATTGAAGAGCAAATAATAATACGCTAAATATGTATGTACATTATTTTTTATAATTGTAGGTGTAACGCAAAACATTTTGCAAAGCCATAAAAAATGTGTGAAAGATAATATAAAGTTAAGTATATAGTAAGGCAATAATGTATAAGCATGTATGTTTGGAGTACTCGTGTCAATCAAAAAAAAAATAAAGTAAGGTATTGACTTTATTTTGACGTAATTGCAACATAACCCACAACGTATAACAATACTTATATATTTAATCTGTGTGTATTTTGTTATCAGTGTTAGCTATATTACATAAATAAATTTAAAAGAATCACGTATTATTTCGTATAAACGAACAAAAAATATGGCACAAAAGAAATTTAATTTTTTTTCTCCATATTCTCTACACTATTAAATTAGCGAAGTGATTTGTGGTACTGATGCGTACCACAATTACAGAGAACACAACTGCATCTTAGTCATTGCATACGTTACTAATACTAACAAAAAACGTATAAAACAAAGCGGAAGACGTTTTCAATATATCTAACATAATTATAGTTCTTCTTTAATAAAACATAAATTTTATGCATATTTATATATTAACAACTATAGCTTCATAATAAAGTAGATTTTCTTGTGTTTTCAAAGTAACTAAACAGTAAATGAATGTCAGTTAATTAAATATTGAATTGAACAATTGTTTAATCGATCATGAGAGATTCATTAACCTTGTCGGCATGGTCGTCACGATATTCGCAATTTACATTGGAAATTGGCTTAAAGCAAACTAGATGCAACAGATCGATGGTTATTATATTTTACTTGGAAACAAAAAAAAGTACTGTAAAAAATGACGTTCGAATATTTTTTTTTTGTTAATTTATCGTTTTTACTGCTTATAATTGTCTGTGATAGTGGGTTATAAGGCCTAGGCCGAAGATCTGTTTTTTTATTATCATTTCTCTGTTTTCAATTACATTTGATTATAAATTGAATTGCGATTGTTAGAAAAATTGCGACGCAATTGGATAATTCATTGGTCTGGACGATTATATGAACCAATTTCACTAAGGATAATGGTAATAATGACATTGAAATATTGAGGTCTATCACAAAATAGTAATTTCGATCTTTATAAAAATATTTTAAATGAAATATTTGAAGATTTCCTTTTTTTTTTCATTTACATCGTGCTCGTGAAGGTAAAAAGTATTTTTCCTATCCATAATACAGTTTTTGTGAAAAATGCAAAGTACTTAAAATTTGTCTTTGCTATAATAGTATGAAAAAGAAAATTATATATTATTATAATTAAAATAATATATATGTCGATAAAGATTACAAGATTACAAGAGCTTGTATCACATATGTACATATACATATACACATATATTATATAACAAAATAAAAAAATAAAAATTTTAGCTGATTGATCGCATTTATTGTAGTTTTTTAAAGCCCAAAGTTCGATCACTACTTTCAATGAGAACATTTTTTAAGATATATTACAGGTATATTGGCAGCATTTTAAAAATCTTTTTCAAATTTTCCATACTTCATACGTGCGTGTGTGTTTATATCAACCCATATATATTCCAAAGTTAACCATTGTTTTACTATCGAGATATTTTACTATACAAAACATCAACATATTTTAAAATACTTTTTTTACGTAAATGAGGAAAACAACTGGTACTAGAATTCCATATATGTAGGGTTTCCCATATATTCTATTACATGAAGAGGAAATACGACATAAATTATTAAAAGTCAATTTTGTCAATTATAAAATACTTATAGCAATTTATTGATTTATTTATTTATTTGTAAATAACTAAATCTAAGCGCGTTTTTACTTTGAACTATGCAAATAACAGATTTATTTCGTTCGTTTGTCAATATTATTATCATAAGCATTTACGCTATTAACTCCACTTGTCTTTACAGGTACATGCGAGCAAGAAAGAACTAATTCCCTAAGAAATTGCAATCATTACGTGGCTGCTTGAGAAGGGGTCATCGGACGCAAGGATATTCCGAGCTTTCTGCCGTCGGAAGAGCTTGGGAATTCCCTATCCTTCATAAACCGGCTTCGATATAAAATAAGACCGGTGGCAGTGTATAAGTGGACTAAATGGGATGAACATATATTGCTTTCCACCTCAATCAAAGTTGCAGATAACAACGCCAACCATGCTTTGTCATTAAAGTGTGGGGAATTGAAAATCCCCGCATAATGATTAAGCCCACACCTTTATGGACAAACACTGTCGCCTCATACGTTTACGTTTTATTACTTAATTGGTGAATACTATGGTATTTCCCGGTATGAAAAAACCACTTAAATAGTTATATATACAGTAAAATAAATAAAATTTAGTTACTTCAGAAAAATTACAATTTTGAAAAAAAAAAAAAAACAGTTTTATAGTAATTACTTTATATAAACATATTATTGTTATTAAAGTAGTTTATCTTATGACTTCCGGCTCGCTATGTTTCCGCAGTAGATATTTTATACTGCCATTATTTTTGCATTTAAGTATCTTACTTGATTTTTTTTTCGAAAATTTGACCTTCACAATTATTAATTATATATTGACATTATTCTAAATACATATTAAGTTTTTTGAAAATACCAATGCTAACCAGATAAAACTGGCTATTCAAGGCCGGATTTTTTTAAATATTTTTTACAATATTTTTAATTACTCCGAGTATTATATATTCTAATAGATACATAAGTACTTATAATTAAATTATTTAAGAGTTGTATAAACCGGTAATAACCGTATATGCTCTTGTATTATGTTTTCGGTTTCGATAACCAAAGTGAATGTATAGTGGCGGAGAGTGTTACATAAAAACTACATACGAGTACAACCTTCCCGTATAAGAGATTATCTGATATGTTTTATTGTTATTTGCTGTGATAAACAGATGGAAGCACTTTGCGCATTTTGAATTATATTAAAGTAATTACTACGTAATGACTATATTGATATTTTATAAATGATACAATGTTAAAATAAAATAAAATACTAATAAATAAATTATATGTTATATATATTTAAGCTTTATGTTGTATCTAATATATAGGAGGGTGGTAAAAGTGGGCATAGTGTCAAATCACTCTGTTAACCATTTCCAATGAAATTTTCAAAATTTTTCCCGTTGAATGACTGATCTGAAAACCGTTTTGGATTTTTACCAAAGTGAGAAAATCACAGTATTTTATTTCTATCATTGAAAATCAAACCTTTAGCTGTCGCCTTGTTTTCATTATTTTTATTTGATATTTATTCGTTTTATGAATAAACATAATACTAACTTTGAATATCTTTACTAGTATTACAAAATTGCCACCTAACTCCGATGTAACTTAAATTATTTCTCAAGTTAGAATATATTTGAATTAAATTAAAACGGATCGTCTAGGTGACGCTCTTAAATTTCATGTAACTTATGTACAAACATACACTTGCTAAGGCTTAAGTAGGTCATCAATTTCAAATATTACACGAAGAATAGTATCATTACATAAATTCTAATCACAAAAATGATTTATTCGAGTAATATAAGATATAGCGAAAGTAAACAAGGCTATACATACTATGCGATATATATCTATATATGTACTTGTATATACATACATACATGTAAAGTGTACACTTTACTTACTCACGCTTTCGACCATTGAAAAGATGTAAGATAAACGGGGTTATTCACCCAAAAGGCTCTTTGTTTACAAAGAGATCAGAGACAGTGCGGAAAACAAAAGTGGAACAAGTTGCTTAACACTTAATTTTACGATTACAAATCGTTAAATTTTTTTTTTATATATATATATATATATATATATATATATATATATATATATATATATATATATATATATATATATATATATATATATATATATATATATATATATATATATATTTATTTAAATTGCGTTTTCACCATTTAACCCAAAATCATCACCACATGATGAAAGAACCCAAAAGACATCATATTAAATATAAGGCTCAATAAATTTATAATCTACAACAGTTATTAATAATAATTAAGTCATTTATAAAAGTTAAGTTCAAAATTTCATTTTCTAATTTATACATAACTTAGCCATTATTTCTGTCAAAGAACTTTATATATATTTAAACATTTTTCTGTAACTTTTGTCCCTTGTATCTTATTGCTATAGAGGTTATTGTGAGACAGTGCCTAATTGATAAGCAGTGGTTGTACACGATAGATGGATGGTAAAGAAAAATGGGACGTTATATTACTTTGTATAACACGATACTAATCATTTAATATGTATGTATGACTTATATTAGCAATATATCATGACAAATATGTAATATTATCTATTATTTATTCAAATAATAAACATTGGTTTTCACCTCGAAAATAAATTAAAATACTAACATAAAACAGAAATTGCCAAAATTTTTATCCTCATTCTTTTTCAACATATATTTCCCCTTATTATTAATTACAATAATTTTCAAGCATTTTTGAATCTTTTTATTTTTCTGCGCTTCGAGCGTGCCAGTTGAGCACAAATCACTTCACCAATGTCGCAATAACACATAATGGAAAATGTACGGTAAAAAAGATTATTACACAAAAGAAGAATGCATGTTTAAAAGAAACCCAGTTTTAATCTTTTACCTATAGGTACAATTTAAAAAATAAATATACTTACAAATTATATACAAGACATTGTAGCTTAGTAACAAATAAATATAACTTAATATATACTTGTGAATCGTTGAATAAGTATAAAGCTGTCATCTGCTCTTAATACAATTGTTAAGAAATGTTGGTAGTTGCTCTTTTCAATATCAAAGTTTATTTAACAATGACAATTTCTATGTGTTAATTTCTGCAAAAAAATTAAATAGTATTATTTCTAGAAATTTATATCATATCGCTTTACAATTTTTATAAATTTGACATAATATTATTTGAAATAAAAAAACTATATACGATATAAAAAAAGTGTGCTTTGTTTCTTTTTTTAACTATGTTACTTTTTATTTATAACATTTTTTGATATATGCGTTTTTTATCATTATACATATTGTATTATCATCGAATATTGAAAAAAAAGAAAAATAATCTTATTAGTCCAACTTTTTCACGTCGATCAAATCACGTTTAAAGTTTACGTACACACAAAAGTATTAAAAAATAACTTTGCTTGCTTGAATAATGTTATCGTATATAATATACACTGTATAAAAATAATGTAAATAATTATGATTTTATGTCAATATGGGCGGAAGGTACTCACGCACGGTAAAAGCGGTTTTCCCCGCGTAAATCCCGACCCCACGGGAAATCCGTGCTACGGTTTAAATTAGAAAGCACTATATTAATTAGTTCAGCTATTTCTGATATTAGCGTCATTTTATCTAAAATAAATTAATATTTCTACAGTAAATACTACTACTAGTAAATAGCTAACAGACAAAGAATGATATTTTTTGCTGTGATGCATATTTCTGTGTTCATGAATAATTAATCGATTTGATGCAGTTAACTGACCTTGGTAAGTTGCCGCGTTATATGATATGATTTATTTTTTGTTAGAAAAAATATAATATGCATTTATATACTATATGTATATAAAGACGACAGCTGAAATCATAGACGATAACATGTGAACACATGGTTAACCTCATATGTAAAGACACCTTATATATAAAAACCTCGTATGCAGTAAACACTACTGAGAATTGTGATACAATTCATATATTTTTACGAGTGACATGGTGGCTTCCTGAATGAACTAGTACTCTTTTCTTACAATACTAACATAGTAAGAAGATTTTATTTCGAGAAATATATTTTAGTAAAATTTTCACTTATCAATATTATTTGATCTCAAAATTTGGTAATTTTTTTGACTGTAATTGCTTGACTTTGTATGTATACTAGTTCGCCATGAAGCTACTAGTATAGTAATGATTAAGTTCCATTCATAATAATGAAGAAGAATGCCACTTACAATTTGATTGTCACCTTGAGAATATGTTAGTCGTTTGTCTAACCAATTAACGTTATAAATAAAATTAAGGTTCAAGATTAATAATATAATATAAACGAACAAAGTTATATTATATCGTGTTAGAAATAATTATAATTTTAAATACGCTTACTCTAGCCTCGGCATTGTAATGTACTAATTGATGTATTTGTATGACAAAATGCTAATAATGACAAGAAAATTTACAATATACTTTATAACTATCTTCCGTCCGCGACTTTGCCAATATGAATGTGAATTAATTATAAAAATCTTTATATTTTAGGGTTAAAAGTTTATTTATGACCGATAACAAAGTAAACATTGCACCTAAGTTAGTGCCTTTGATATTGAAATATTTCATAATTTAGTTCTTAAGCCACTTTACTAAAATATTTCAAAAGTTTCATCTTGATTTTATTCAATTACTATACTTCACTATTTATTAGAATAAATTTAATAAAAATTGGATAATAATTGAAAAATATTATTACTAAGTTTGATTACGGATTGTTTTACTCAAAAATTAGTTTAAATCTTGTTTAATATGCTCTTACTGATATACCATAATATACGATATTTGCTAGTGACTGAGCGACTTTTAAATTGTATATATAGATAACTAGACAGTTATAGAATAATAGTTATTACTACAACTACGCATACAAGGCTGTGTGAATTATTAATATTTATGCAGTGTATGTATATTTCCTGTTCAGTCCACGCTTTCATTGATAGAAGTTGTATATTTTCACTTTTTATATCAATCATATATAAATCTATATTTTTTAACTAATTAAGGCACATATTTTTTTTATATTCTAAAATGAATTTCTCAACTAAAATGAATTTAGGGTAAACATTGTATACAGAGTATTTTTCATATAAGTATTTGCTCTTCCAGAAAACCGGTTTTTAATGAAAAAAAACTTTTCACGATTGATAAATAGCATATTTAATTCTATATTTGTCACACGTTAATGATTGCTGTGTCACCCACTTTTCCTGTGGTAGAGCACTTAGGCACAGGCCTGTAAAATCTTGTAGAACGGAAATTTATAACAAACTTATACGATTTAAATAAAAAAATACAATTTTCCAGATACATTTTGTTATTACATATACATTAAGTAACTTTAAAAAAATGGTTCAAGCGAAAATGAGATAATCTAATATTTCTACTTCCGTTGAATTAAATATTTGAATGAACTTTAAATAAAACAATAAGTACCTTTAAAAATAATTTTACAAGGACTTTTTTTATGTACGTTTTTTTAATCGCTATGTTCCGATATCAAGTTTTTTTGCGTAAGAGTAATTTACATACATACATACATTTATATGTGACACTGTTTTTGTTTCACCTTTTTGCTTTACTGCAAATACTTTTTTTTATATCTATTACGCATTAAATTTTATTATTATATAAATAATACATATTATGTAAATATTGTAGAAATCAGAAATAGGTGTTAAAGTAAAAAAAGCCAATGGCAACCTTGAAAAGTTCACTAACAAGTTTAAAGCCTACAACCGTACTTCCTAATTCATAATATTTAATATAAAATATTATAATATGGCGGAAATACAATATTCTTGTTGTAATTACACAAAAAATTTGATAATTTGTATAATATAATAAATGATAAACAACCTATAAATTGCGATGACAGGAAATAAACAAATGTAATTAGCACGTTCTGTGTTATTAAATATGAAATAGCAATTTGTGATGAAAAATATTATTTATTTTTAGCTTCAAGCTTTATGGCAGGGTAGGCAGAGGGAACTGCAGGAACCATAGGAACCTAGTGTTACGACACTCCGATGCTTAGTCCCTGCTTTCTCCGTCCCCGCTTTCCGCCTTTTTCGAGGCACTGCGTGTTGAGTGGCGGAACTCAACGCCGCACTTTGCCTTAGTTGCCAGAGCGGAGAAAATGGAAATAGAAAAATGTTTCCCGAGTGGGAATCGAACCCAGAAACCGTCGCGTTACAGGCAGACGTTGCGCCTCTGCGCCACTCCTCAGTATTCTGACTGTAAGAAGCTTAATTTTATAAATTATCATTAAAAAAAGTATAATTTTAGCTTTATCATTACAGGAATACATTATAACCTTTAGAGTAAACAATGAGTAATTGTGGAGGTCAGTTTTACGTTCACTGATTGACTTGGAAATGTAAAATACATATCGTTATTGGTGTAAACGGGTAGAAGGTCACTAAAGATTCACTTAGTATTAACACCTGCTTTGGGAACAATGGGCCAATAGCAAAAAACAAAAATTCAAACGTCTCGCTTCTAATCTCTTAGCAACTCTTATGGATAACTGTCGATGACTTGTAACTACAAGTCCCAGACACTCTCTAGAACGCGATGGGCACCAAAACAAAATTGAAAACCTGGATGTTTGAACAAATATACTCGTATAATAGAAATAAAAAAAGTGATTTATATAGAAATAACTATTTTTATCTTTTTCAGATTAAATATAATAAAAAAGTCATATTAAAATTGGTTGCGTAATTTTTTAAATATCGTTTCCTTATACATAATGTTTATTTAATGTTCACTCCTTTGTTTTATGTTTCCCTAGTTCAGCGCTCTATTTTAATATAACATAACCAACGGGTTCCTTATATACAGTCATATAATAAACTTAGCAAATCAATCAAAAGTATATTTTTCAAGTTTACATTTTTAAGAAAATATAAACTGTATTATTATTAGGTGAATACTGCAGGTTGTATAGAATGACCTTCAAACGAAAATAAAATTCAAAACAAAAAGAAAAATGAACTTTTATTTTTAAGTGAACGTGCAAATATATGTGATAATATAGTTATTTTAGTTCAATAGTGAGTTTTATCACTTAAATTAATTCTTTATTATAAAAGGTCAATATTATCGTGTCACAGTCGCAATATGTCCGGCATATGACGATCATAGTGTCAACAATAATTGAATTTGATCAATGTAAAACAATATTCCTATACGTAATGCTATGTAACACAATTACTTTTGTATATATTTTGATATAACAATAATAGATATGAGGCTACCGTGGCGCAGCGGCTTGTAGTCAACAAGTAACTGTGACAATTAGGGGTTCGATTACTATATAAAAAACGAAGTTACTTAAATTCCTCACACTAGTAACAAAGCAGAGCGTAGCGTTGAGTTACGCCACTCAACACGCCATGTCGTAAAACGTACAAATTGAGGAACGGAATGTTTTAGCTCTTAACACTAGTGTTTCCTCTACCCATCTGGCTACATTTACATACCGATAATCTGTAATTTAATTTTCAATATACATTATTTGGATGTATTCCGAGTGCAAGACGAGTTTATTTCTGCCTACCCTGCGGGATACAGCGTAAAGTTTATACAAATTTGTGCTAAAATAATAATAATCACAATAATTGGTACTGATTGCACCACAAGACTATTTTAATATCGATACCCAAATATGATGAAGACTAAGGACGATGGCATAAACCTATTGGAATGTTGTTCTTTAAGTAAAAATAAATACAGCAATGAAATTAAATTTTATTTTTAGATCGCCCTCTCCCTCACCATGCTTCTTGCTCTTTGGCCAGACCTTTCTCACACTTCCCAATGTCATAGCACCTTTCGTACATTCTTATCCTACATGTGGCAATTATTTTAAGATATTGGTTCAAGGCACACGTGAAAATATGTTTTGTGTAGGCGTCATCTCATATTTATAGTAATCAAACTAAAAAGCAAGATAAAGTAGGTAATAAATATTAAAAAATGAAATAACTTCAAAACTAGATTAAGTCAAAATTTTACTTGTCGGAGCAATTACTCGTATAGGTACCACGTCATAAAGAAATATTCATGGTTAGAACTTGTTTGTTACTCTGAACCGTTCATTCGATATATATATATATATATATATATATATATATATATATATATATATATATATATATATATATATATATATATATATATATATATATATATATATATATATATATATATATATATATATATATATATATATATATATATATATATATATATATATATATATATATATATATATATATATATATATATATATATATATATATATCTATCATATCACTATCACACTATCAATGTGTACTATAATTAATTATTATTTTACAAATTTCCTTAATGCTGTAATTGCCAATCTTTACAAAATCCCACTCATTATTATTTATATATCTCATTTGATAAAAGACCAAATTAAACTGGTAAATACCACGTGGAGTAGTAAACGAATAGTTGGGTTTTATATAATAAAAAATTTACCACTGTTATGATTCACAATCGCTACGTCAAATTAAAAATGCAATTTTTAAAATTACATATTGTTTTTAATCAAAACGATGGTCTTTGGTTTAATTCTCAACGAAACAAAAAAAATATACATAACTACCGTTATGTCAAAAAAATTGACACTTCGATATATTTATTCTATATAAATGCTATAAACCTGAATACTTAAAAGTTACTAGTTTGATCAAAAGTTTTGTTTTTTTTTCAGAAATCCATTTATCGAGAAAGGCTGTAAGGTTACACATATGTTAATTGTTTCCTTATAATCTACTACGTTTGCTGTAAGACACAATTTGGTCACTTAAAATATTAGTAAATTATTTATGATCATGACTTAATAGAATCTGAAGTAAAATAAAAAAATACAGTATAATAAAATAAGTTCTAATAATGGAAAATATCCACTAATGACGATTGAACTTGAAAATTAAGTAATAAATAGTAAAATTTTAATTTGGATGAATCATACATAATATTTGATAATGTTTTCCTGTACACCAGCGCATGCGCACGGCGTACGGCGCAGGTATTCCCCGGGTTGTTGAATTTTGTCGCTATGGACATTTTACTTTGCAAGATCTAAATGATCTTGCAACATGAGACTTATTTTTTACCATTTAGTTACTTTTTACCTTTACATGAAGATGAATGCGATTCAATTTTTTATTTAACCATATTATAAGGAAAAATATTTAAAACTTAAAATAATTATTAAATTAAATTACAGTTAATTAAATTAAATTTATATCGTCATACATAGCCAAATAAACAAAAAGACCTAGTGCCAATCTAATGTTGTAGTTAAATTGTCTATTCCCCAATTGATATATTAAATATTAATAAAATGTCTGTTAATATATTGACGACAGTTAACGTTTACTCTGTCTCTATGTATGTTTGTGCAGGAAAAACGCAGAAACTATTGGACAAAATGAAATAAGTTTTGGTATGGTGGTATTTATGCGAATATTTTATATACTTTTTGTAAAAAGAAGGCAACAAAGTGCTAAAATGTGCTAAAAATTTAATGTTATAATTTTACGAAATACCTTCTTATGTATTTTCCAAAATTAATTAGTACCAATAATTAAAAACAGCAAATTAATAGTTGCAAAATAAATATTTAACGAAATACTATTTTTAAAGACAAGTTTTTATAGATATTTATCGAATATTAACGTTACAATATCTTTTCAGTATTATTTTTTAGCATAATTATGAGCATAAGTCGCCGCCATATGTTAGAAATGGCGATTTCATAATGTCATCGAGCACTTTAGGAACTAGTCATATTTTTTATTGAATCGTCAAAGTATAACAATTTTAGCCAAGAGTGAATTCAAAAGAAATGAGAACCTGTGTAATAACTTAAAAAAATAGTAAATATACAATAACTAAACTATAATTCAATAAGTTTTCTGTTGACTTCAAAATTCAATTTTCGGTGATATTTCTTTATTTTTTTTGGTTTTCCTCTAAAAATAAATATTCTATATAAATTATAAATTAAAAGTTTGTTTGGTTTATGTTAAGCTTATTTCAGAAAAAGCTCAATAAAAAAAATATGTTACGTAAGTTATTTGTCGAAGAAATGTATAAATTTACGTAATTACGTAAATTTTTTATCATATGCGTGTCAAATGTAATTAGGTGCATCCATATGGCAATGATAATAATTAGTATTCCTATACAGATTAAAAATAATAATACCAAATTGTAATATTAAAAAAAACTTGTAAGAAGTACAAAATAACATATTATCACGTACAAATATTTGAGCTTTTTGCTTTGAATTATTATTTAAAATTAAAGCAAAAGAAAATCAAGAGTAATCTTTAATCACAAGAAACGTGTTTTATAGGTCACTGCATCAAATTTGGCAAATGGTTTTTAGATATTTCTCTATATAGAAATATGTATATACTTGTATTTATTAAGTGATCAGGTCTTATTCAACGCAGCCAGAAAGTTTATCAACTTTGTCATATGTATGCATATGTATAAGCATTAACATATTTACATTAAATATTACTTTTAAAACGTTAAATATTTTAAAAGATAAGAATTTCTAAATATCGTAATCCGATAGGAAACAAACGATTTTAAAGTTCTTGTCTAATATACAGTGGTATGTGTTACTTTGAGATGCACTCGAAATGTTTTTGGTTTTAATTACATACAATATTATTATACATTAAGATAATATTTTTAATTAATTAACATAAACACGTATATAATATAAACAGTGCCAACAATTAAATTCTTAATGTTGTATTATTGTAATCAAAATCAACTTTTTATAAGCTTAAATTTTTTTAGATCGAATTACAAGCTGCTATTTTGGAAAAATTTCAACAACTTGCTCCTGTAACATGGAGCAAAGCGAATGTTACAATTTTCAAATCGACCATTTTATTATTTTTTTTTTAATTTCACGCTTAAAGCAATGTAAGGAGAGGCAACTGCAAGAACCGTAAGAACGTTATGTTAAGACACTTCGTTCTCTGCATTACTATGTTTTGACGCATGTGTGTCAGAGGGAAGAAAATAGAGAAATCCAGTTTCCTCGAGTGGGAATCGAACCCACGAAACGTCGCGTTTACAGGCAGACTGATCTCGGTCCTCTCATCATACGGTCTTCTCATTATAAACATCATTAATGTATTTCTAGAATGAACCGAAATCATGAATTATTTCTAATTTGATTAATTAGAGAGAGTCTCAGACATTACTCTTTATATATGATAATGCAACTAAGTTCAACTGTTAGTGACCATTTTCTCTTACTACTTATTGCTTACTGGCACTTTATTATTTAAAAGCAAACCACTGACAACTTCATCTTATTCATTGTTCTCGAATTCATTCCAGTATGCGTGTACTATCGTTTTTGTTTTCAAAATCACTTTCGTGTATGCATACATATGAATACTTGTTCGCAGTAAACGGAGATTTTTCCGCTTTAAACTTATTCCATGGGATTTTCCAAATAACATGTTGCTGCAATTATTTGTTAGTGGAAATTTTTTCACCTTCAAAAATTAACCTGTTGCAGATACTAGATGTTAGTTATTATTAGAGTAATGTTAAGATGTTGCTATTTAATTATAATATGAAAGCTATTTTATACGAAAACGTTTATTTATGTCGTATGTTATTGTATATTTTTGTTTACCATGTAGGTATATGTTATAGGTTTATATGTTACGTGTACATATATTTACACAGCTTTTTACTAATATTACTTTCGTAACCAATAGGTTGTCTGGAACTAATGGCTGTTTAGCAACAAAATTGCCTTTTGTGGATAAACTGTTTCTGTTTTCTTTTTAGTTATTTTTTGTTTAAACACCGAATAGTATACAATAAAATATAAATAGGTAAATCGTATATGTAAATTGACTCTTCATAATTAACTTCAACAGCAAAACCAAAGCCAATGTACCGGAAATGTATATGAATGTAATGTTTTAAGAAAGGCTATGTAATATATATATATATATATATATATATATATATATATATATATATATATATATATATATATATATATATATATATATATATATATATATATATATATATATATATATATATATATATATATATATATATATATGCGTATTTATTGCGTCACAATCTCGTTGAACACATGTATATTAAAAAAACATTCTTTCATCCTACATAAAATTAACCTACGATCATTTTATAAAAAGTGAATGTTATATTCTGAGTATCTAAACACGTCACAATAACATAGACATAAACAAACATATATATGTTATATATCACATATACTATATGAAATGAAATCAATAAGATATAAAATAAATTAACCATTTATAAATGAATAAGCCGCGGTTTTGAATTGACCGCAAAAGAAAATGATACATTATTAACATGTAAATCACATGGTCGTCTATTGAATGGGAGACGACAACTTTTACGTCACTCGGGATTTACCGTAGCATCTTTTTTAGCTTAATTAACATCAAGAACCAGTCTGTTGATTTCTCACACGTCACAACTTGCTATAGTACAGTATAATAAGCTAAAAGATTTCGTTATTTCTGTTTTAAATGAATGAAAGGAAACGTGTACGAACTGTATACGTATATATTTATATATTTCTGGGTATGTTATTTTCAAAAAATTATACTTTAGTCTCAACTATGTAGAGAATAGTGCAAACGAACTATTTCATAAATAAAATAAAACGAAACAAAAATTAAAAAAAATCAAGTTCTTTAGTTGTTAAAATATATTTACATATATTTAAACAAATATTACATAGCCTTTCTCAAAAAATTACATACTTATACATTTCCGGTACATTGGCTTTGGTTTTGCTGTTGAAGTTAATTATGAAGAGTAAATTTACATATACGATTTACTTATTTATACTTTATTGTACACTATTCGGTGCTAACTGAAACAGTTTATACACAAAAGGCAATTCTATTGCTAAACAGCTAATAGTTCTCGACAATCCTTTGGTTAGGAAAACTAATATGAGAATAAAGCTGTGTAAATATATGTACATGTAACATATAAGCCTATAACATATACATAGTACACCTATAACAAAAATATACAATAACATACGATATAAATAAACATTTTTATAGCTTTCATCTTTTCAAATGAAGCTTTTTTATAGGTCACTAAAAACATATAAAACACATTTTAATTTTTTTATCTGTGTTTGTATGTTTCTCCGGACTAATATATGCAACAGGTGAATGAATTTTCGTAAAATTTCCACTAAAAAATAATTGCAGCAACATGTTATTCGGAAAATCCCGTGGTATAGTGATTAAGGTGTAAAAATCTCTGTTTACCGCGAACAAGTATCTTCTGCCCATAAAAAATATAGTATATAACGACAAACGATTTTATTCATATGCACACGAAAGTGATTTTGAAGGTAAAAACAGTAGCACACGCATATTATACTGGAATGAATTCGAGTACATAAATTAGGCGGGCAAAGTCGTTAGTGGTTCGCTTTTAAATAATAAAATACCAGTAAGCAGTAAGTAGTAAGAGAGAATGGTCACTATTAATTAAAAATTACACTACTGATATTATTAATGTGGACCGAGAAGAATCTGCTAGCCTAACGCGACGTTTTGTAGGTTCGATTCTTATTGGTGAAGACGGATTTTTCTATTTTCGATTTTCTTCGCTCTGGCATTTCGTGGCACGAAACGAAGGATGGCAAAGAACGGAGTGTCTTAACATTAAGTTCTTGCCTCTGTTTACCTTGCTATAAGTGGGACAAATCGTGAAGCCGAAAAAAAAATAAAGTAAAAAAATATATAAAATGATCGATTTGACAATTGTAACTTTCGCAAGTTGTTAAAATTGTTCCAAAATAGTATGTAATGAGATTTAAAAAAAATTAAGCTTATAAAAAGTTGATTTTGATTACTGAACGAAATGGATGAACTAGGGAAACATAAAACAAAGGAGTGAACATTAAACAAACATTATGTATAAGGAAACGATATTTAAAAAATTACGCAACTAATTTTAATATGACTTTTTTATTATGTTTAATCTGAAAAAGATATAAATAGTTATTTCTACATAAATCACTTTTTTTACTTCTATTATACGAGTATATTTGTTCAAACATCCAGGTTTTCAATTTTGTTTTGGTGCCCATCGCGTTCTAGAGAGTGTCTGGGACTTGTAGTTACAAGTCATCGACAGTTATCCATAAGAATTGTTAAGAACGAAGTGATTTAAAGCGAGACGTTTGAATTTTTGTTTTTTGCTATTGGCCCATTGTTCCCAAAGCAGGTGTTAATACTAAGTGAATCTTTAGTGACCTTCTACCCGTTTACACCAATAACGATATGTATTTTACATTTCCAAGTCAATCAGTGAACGTAAAACTGACCTCCACAATTACTCATTGTTTACTCTAAAGGTTATACTGTATTCCTGTAATGATAAAGCTAGAATTATACAATTTTTAATGATAATTTATAAAATTAAGCTTCTTACAGTCAGAATACTGAGGAGTGGCACAGAGGCGCAATGTCTGCCTGTAACGCGACGGTCTGGGTTCGATTCCCACTCGAGGAAGATGGATTTTTTTAATAGATTTCCATTTTCTTCGCTCTGGAAACTAGGCAAAGCGCAATGTTGAGTTCCGCTGGACGGAGAAAGCACCAGGTGTCTTGACACTAGGTTCCTATGGTTCCTGCAGTTCCCTCTGCCTACCCTGCCATGCGTGGGATAAATCTTGAAGCTAAAAAAATATAATTTTTTTGATCAGAAATTACTATTCATAACAAAAAACGTGCTAATTACATTTGTTTATTTTCTGTCATCGCAATTTATAGGTTGTTTATCATTTATTATAACACTTAAACTTACACAATACTAAGAAGAACTTTACTTACAAAATACTAAGAAAAAGAAAACTAAAACATCATACACAAAGTTGCTAGTTTATATATCTTCATATATCACTTAAGTTCAACAATATATATAATGATATATGTAATAAGTAAAATTAGTCGGCTACAGGATGAAATAAGGCCATAACCTTCATTTTGATTTAAAATATTATTAAGAAAAAAACGTATAGCACACTTTAATGATCAAATAAACCTATGAGTTTGTATATAATTATGTTTAGTTTTATTTGTTTCTGTTGTTAGTTAATTCACTCACTACAGCATATCGTTATCTAAACTTAAGAAATGAGAAATATTTAATATACGTATTGAAAATTAATAAAATCTAAAAATAAAAGTGTCATAACTGGCCATCGAAATTTTACTTCTGCCTAAACCCTGACCAAGCATAAAATTAAACAGCCATCAACAAAAATACGCTTCAATACTAATAAAAGTATTATTACAGTGTTACAGTATGATAATATAAAATTTTGATTTCATTTTCCACTAAATATATCAAAATACAGTAGTTTGTCTATATATCTTATTTAAGCGTCATATTATACTTATATATAACATATAAGTCTAATTTTTTATAGTCCCAAATCAGTGAAATAATAAAATTTTATGTTATTATATTGTGCCAGCAATAAAACCATTGAATGTCGCACTTTGATATATCCTGTTCCGAGTTACGATGAACTAAATCTACTTCCTAGTACGTAAGGCCAGGTCCGAGACAGCGCGAACCGGATCCTAATTTCATAGGTTACTATTTAATGTTTTAAGCAAAATTGAAAAAAAAATCTCACATGCGAAATCTACCATACGGTAATTACAATAAGTACTTGTAAAACAATTTAAAATTATTCTTTAAGCTTATGTACAAAAAATTAGATCGATTTGGAAGTTGAGTCTATCGTGCCGCAATGGACAGCGTCTTTTTGAAATTGCGATGGTCACAAGTTTGATAATCATTGAAGGAATGTTTTATTACCCGATGCGACAGGTAGGCAAAGTGCGTTAAGTTCTAAAAGAGAGTCAAAATCTGGGGATATACGTATTGCTGAGTGTGTAAAGACCTGGCTTTCATTACAGTATCATTAATCCTTACCAAAATTTTCTAAATTATATTTTCAAATATTCATAATATTTAAGTTGGATAACTTTAAGTATGTTAATGTAAAAAGTGTAATTATTTCTATTATATTGTTTCAGTTTATACGAAGCACAAAGTTTAACGTCGTAAAGATTAAAATATATTTAGTAACATATAACATAGAAATAAAACCAGATTAAGCTTGTATATATATAAATATACATAGCTAAATATTACTTTTTCAGTTAGTATAATAATTTATCGAGAAAATTATAACGACAAATATATTTTTATTTCAAAGTACACTGTTCATGTACATATACCTACCGACATAAACATTAGGATGGTGGTACAGCAGTAGCGGCGGCTGCGGTGCGGCAGGACTCGAAGCGCGGGGCGCGCTGTGACGCATGCGCACGAAAGGCGAGGGTGGGAGGCGAAAAACACTATTTAAACTGTTCTTGCGAACGGTTATCATGCATTGGTTTGTTTGCAATCCGAACTTTAGTTAGCCATCGTAATACGACAGCTCGAGTCGTAGACAGACAGGCTCCAGCCCGTGGTCGAGACAAAAGGCTCTCGCAGACGTAAAGCTAGCTAAGCGCGCAGTGAACTTAAGTTCAGGCTCTTCTTTCTATTCGTGTGGTGTAATCAAGCAATGGCCGTCGCAGCAGCCCAAAAGAATCGCGAAATGTTCGCCATCAAGAAGTCCTACAGCATAGAGGTGAGGACCCCCGGCTTGCATTGCTTTCAGTTGACCACTGTTTACGGATTTGTGGCAAAAAAGTTTTGCATGAGTTTTGATACTGTTACGAATTAACTTTTATTTAAATTACTTTTGAGATAAATTTACTGACTAAGTAATTGCTTATTCATTTTTTATATTTATGAATCAATAATTTCATATTGTTTTAAATTTTTATTTATTAATCGAATTGCATGTTTTTGTTCATTCATTCACAATATTTTTCTGTTATCTCATTTTTTGCTATAAATAGATATTATTGATATAATCTATATTAATATTATTATTTTTTACAATCGTATTTGGGCTATGTAAATAGCTTCCGTAAGAAACTTAAAAATCCTTAAAATCTTCTAAACTAAATGTCTTTCTGCTTGCGGAAATATTATTTTTGTATCTCTTACTAAAACAGACTGTTACGAAAATTTCACTTTATAATCTCATTATAAAATTGATACTCTATGTAGAGGTCAAGTTTAATTATATTATTTAGTTTGTGGGAAAACACACCAGTCCTTAATGAGATTTTAAGAGGGTAATGCACGCAAAACACTTGAAGTGTAATCGCGAGTATATAGTGCTGGACCTTCAGAGTGCATAGTCGCACGTCATCTTCAATCATTATCTACTTGTTACATGTCAGATCTCCGATAGCCTTGTGCCGCGTAACAATAGTTGAACAGCGTGTTTACAAAAACAAACCATTGGTCGACCTACCCTAACCTAGTCCTAAAATAAACTAGTACACGATATTACCACGCCGAGGTACAAAAATACGCGTAAACGGTAAGGGACAATGTCGAAGAAATCGTGTGAAAGCGTACGAGATGCTCCAGACGCTCGCATATCATATTTTCACTGGAGACACGTATAATTAAAAGTTTAAAATTGTATGTCGCGTCATTTTGATTTCATTTTCAATGAGACGTTCGAGATTCGTTTATTATTCAAAACTCGTTGCTTTCCCACATTACTGTACCTAAAAGTGATGTAATGTAAGTGTAAAAACATATTAAATTAAAAATAACCATTGTATTGAGAAAGATTCTCATACAAGTCTCTGTTATTGGGGCAATTCGAAAATATTACCGACAATTTGTTTACAAAGAATAAGAAACTAATTAAATCCGCTTGCAATTATCTTCTTCATTATCTTCAAGATTAATCACTATTGTCAATATTCAAGGCGTCTGTAACAGCACTTACCTCATCTGAGATCTCATCTGGAGTCAAGATATAAATATAATTACAAATTACGATTTTAAAATTTATATTTAGCTTCTGCGAAGTAACGATGCGAATTTTATACATAATATTATTTAAAAATAAATTTCGAATAAATTAATCTGACTCCCATCTCAATTAGGTCAGTAACAAAGGTAACTGTAAATAATACATATATGTATTAAATAATAAAATTATTTGAAAACTTTATAGCTTTGCGATATATATAAATTTGTTTTGTCCAATTATTATTCGTAATATTGTGCTGTGCGAAAATCAGGTCTCACGTTAACGTATTTGTAGCTAACGTGTTATGATTAACGTATATTTTATAATTGGTTGCTTGAATGATTATATTTCCTTGACCATTGAAGGTCGGTACGCTACATACCGCGCTCACTAACATTGCAAGGATAGTTAAAACTAGCGCCATCAAAATTAATTTAAATCTTTTTACCAAAAAAACGTGCGACCGTAGTTAATCTATATATACGCATATCGTTCAATCCGTTTAACTCAAAATCGAGGCTGTGTTACGCCCTTGACCAAACGAGGTCATTCGTCGCGGTCAAATTAACATAAAAACTAAGATGTTAGCTAGATCTGCAATCATGCGTGTCCGAGGAATTATGGTCAATTTCAACTATTTTTTCATATAAATTACATATTATATAGATTTGTATAATTTTCGACATTGAATTTTTTTCCGTGAATGTGTTACGTTCATTATGATAACTAACGTCCGACGGTTTCGCGGTCATATCGAGTGTTTAATCAAAAATAAGAATCGTAATAGAAATATGTATACGCCACATTTTAAATTAATTAAATTACAATAATTTGGACTGTAAATCCTTGAAAAAAAAATCAAAAACATAGTGAAAGTGACAGTATAAATGTACAATGAATAAAGCGGTGAATAATAAATGTATAATAAAGCGTGAATTTTGCTGTCATAGTGAGGGTGGCAGTAATTAACGTGAATTGGAACGGTAAAGTCGCCGACCAGCACCAAGGCTGTCCAACCGGATTCGATCCCAGCCGTTCCAGTTAGCCGGACCTTTGCGCGATATATTTCCGCAATCTGCGGTCACAAAATTTTATCACATATCCGTGTCACAAAACTTATATGGCGTACTTGAACTTGTCGTATGCATTTCGTTATAAAACTCTACCTAGCTAACCTTGTCAGCAAGATTTATGTACATTCAAAAATTAAATTTTACTGTAATAAAAGAGATCCTTCAAAGTAGTATTTACGTCGCAACCGCAATCGTTAAATAACTACAATTAACATAATTTGAACGTTATTAATTAAAACAACCGTGGACAGTTAAAATTGCAACTTGCAGAAATAATAAATCACAAAAGGATTAATGACAGTTATTGTAACCTAGATTTTCTAATAGTAAGGACACTATAGAGTTGGTATGGAATTACAGATTGATGCTTGGACACTATGTTTGCGTTCTCTATATGTTTTTGGCACTAGAATATTATGTAATTTTCGATTTATATATATTTTTGACTGTTATGTCGTTCATAAGTTACATGTGAGGCAACTTTTAAAAAACTGCATTAGTAATAAAATACTGATAAATTAGATTCTTATTTACAATCGGTTGTAATAAATACAAATGTAAAATTATATTTTAGTGTACTTACGTCACTTAAGGTGTATTTTCAGGGGCTAGGTAACAAAAGCGTGTGATTAGTAACCCTTGACACACATAGGGCCGCAGCCACTCTAGTGGAAAATGCTAGGTCTTAACGCCCGCGCACACTTCGCTATAGGCTTCACACCTCTGGATAATTACGTTGGCTAAATGAAAACGTCTACTACTGAGATACTTAAAGTAAGCGTTTTTGTATATAATTTAAAATTTGTATACGATTAAACTTATAAATTATATTAAAGTACAAGTAGCCTTATTTCTGATAATAAATTGGTAATCAAAATATATTTATCAGCTGCTCGAGGAAAATTTAGTGGATTCTATCGAAATCAGAGGTCAATATAATATGACTACAATCACTGATATGCTTAAAGGGAAAATGAGATAACATTTAAATGATCTTTCCTCTGAACATCCTTCAAATTAATTCCTAACAGCGCAGTACGTGCATCACTGAAGGCAAAATAAATTCTATAGACGTAATAGTTTATAATTCACGACTAGTGTTTGAAGCATGACGCAATAGTCATAGTTATCCCGAAGATAGTACAAAAAATCCAATTATCACAGAATTCAATTAATACCGCAAACCATTTTAAAAGGCATTGAATACACGGTATGACAATTAGTACGCCGTCAGCGGACGGACCCACGTTTCAACAAGTCACACGAGCTGCACTCCATGTCGCTCGACCCTCGTTCGGAAATCGTTTCTCATTTACGTCCCACTTACCCGAATTTCTACGCAACTGTTAAAATTTAATAAGTTGTTATTACCACACTGTTTTATGTAACTCGTTGATAATAGTATCGAGGTTCACTAAAGTGACGCGCGACGCGTTCCACATTTTTATTATTAATTTCTGCCGTACAATAATTAAATTAAAATGTTTTTCAAAAAAAATACTATATATTACAAATTAAGTTTCGATGATGCTGTTACCACTGTGTGTTACAATGTGAAAAATTAAAATAAGAATAGCAAATATTATATTTGCACCCAGCTGATCTAATTTTTGTCTCATCTCATTTTACTGAGCGAGCTTAAGTGGAAATCGATCGACGATATCTACCTACATCATATCGTCTTTGTTTTCATAAATATATTATATTATTTTAGCAACATATAAATAGTTTAAAATATAAATAAATTTTATAGCTTATTAGCTTAAAGGCTGCAACTGTCAAGTTGAACTTGTCCACTAAAGAGCGTTGTGAAAGGCTTTTAGCATTCAAGTCTTTTAGAGTTGTTCAAAAGTTCACTCGACGTATAATTGGTTCCATCGAGACGCAACCGTCCAGAAACTGAGATTCCTTTGTGTGACTCCATCTAAGATCCGGTGGGGGACGGGGTGTAATGGAAGCACTTTACGCCCGACCGCAGGAAATAAGCTTAGGAACTCCGTAAAAGCAATTCCTACTCTCACATGAAATATAATATTGTACGACCTCTTTATATTCATAAGGATTTAGAAGACGTATTTTTAGGATTATCTTCGTCCTTTTGTGTTTGATTCGACCTTGTTGTAGCTTTCTGGCTATGCCATATATAATCTAGGTAGATTAACTATAAAGTCTCGTCTGATTATTTTAAGGATTTTACTTTTCTTACTTGAGTAACTTATTAATATAAAACCTGCTTACGTATTTTGAGAAATTTAATCAGATTTCATTATTGACCTATCGTATTTTTGTTTTAGAACGGCTACCCATCTCGCCGTCGATCGCTCGTAGATGACGCTCGCTTCGAGACCCTAGTTGTCAAACAAACCAAGCAAAGTGTACTAGAAGAGGCTCGTGCCCGCGCCAATGGTAAGCAACTTTACAACATAATTAAACCTTATTATATTTTTTATTTATTTTTAATTTAATTTTATTTTATTTATTTTATTTTTTTTTATTTTGGATTTTTTTTATTTAAATATTAGACTCTGGCTTGGACTCAGATTTCATCCAAGACGCCGCTCATGTAGGCGAAGACGGGAAGACCGTTGAAGATGGCACTCAAAATGAAGAATGCAAAAACGGTCACCCTGGTAATATATTTTAAAGCCTTGTATTATTTCTGTTTTTTTATTTTTTTATTTTAATTTCATTTTTTTATTTCTTTTTGTTACTTTTTTAAAACAGATGCGGATACCAACGATGGTGACGCTAATGGGGATGAAGGTTAGTAATCATTGTTAAAAAAAATATTACCAAATTGTAGTCGCCAAAGATGTATAATAACAAAATATTTGAATGTTATTAAATCCACGTAACGTTTTATTTTTTATTTATAGACTATACTCTGACTGAAGAAGAGGTAATTTTGCAAAATGCCGCCAGTGAGAGCCCTGAAGCCGAACAGGCTACCCAACAAGCCGCTTTACTTCTTCGCATGCGCGAAGGAATGGGCTCCCTTGCTCGCATCCTTAAAACAATCGACAACTACAAGGGTTGCGTAGAACATCTCGAAACTCGCCCCTCTCAAGTACCAGGAAACCAATTCGATGCTCTCGTTAAAGTGAGCATGTCTCGTGTAAACTTACTACAACTGATCAGATCATTGCGTCAATCAACATCTTTCGTCGGCGTCAATCTGATATCTGAGAACAATATCTCTAACAAAACTCCATGGTTCCCACGCCATGCTTCCGATCTGGATAACTGCAACCATCTGATGACTAAATATGAGCCAGAACTCGACATGAACCATCCTGGATTCGCTGATAAGCAATACAGAGAGCGCAGGAAGCAGATTGCCGAAATTGCTTTCGCCTACAAATACGGTGACCCGATCCCATCCATCACCTATAGTGACAGTGAGAACGCTACCTGGCAGCGTGTGTTCAACACAGTGCTTGATTTGATGCCCAAACATGCTTGCCGTGAATACAAAGCTGCCTTTGGCAAGCTCCAAGCAGCTGATATTTTTGTTCCCCATCGCATCCCACAGTTGGAGGATGTCAGCAACTTCCTACGCAAGCACACCGGATTCACTCTGCGTCCAGCTGCTGGTCTGCTCACTGCTCGGGATTTCTTAGCTTCTCTCGCTTTCCGTGTTTTCCAATCCACACAATACGTACGCCACGCTAATTCACCATTCCACACTCCTGAACCGTGAGTACATGATGTTTTCTTGTTATATATGGTAAATAGTAATTTGCAAGTTCTATTCTTCGTCTTGTCTTTATTTTTATTCAATTACTACTTTTAATATTTACTATATTCGCTAAAAAGTCTGTTACATATTAAAATAAAACACAAATGAAACCAGTACAAGCGTGAAAATATAAAATCTTGACAGCTATGAAATTCCGGCAAGAGGGGACGAAAGCTATGATGAAGTAGTAACTTTGTTAAAAGCTCGCTTGTAATTTAGTTTGACTCTGTTCGAGGCTTTATCAACTTCAAAGGCTACTTTCATTGAATTAAACGTTTTCACTTAATTGCCTCTATACTGTATGCATGGGAACGTGTTAAAAAGATCGTTTAAAAAGCTTTAGGCCATTAAATCTATTCTAAAACTTTGATATATATGTGCTTTGCGCTATGAAAGATCATATCAGCTTATCAATGTATGTATTCACTTCCAGTGATTGCATTCACGAGCTCCTCGGACACATTCCTCTTCTGGCGGACCCAAGCTTTGCTCAGTTCTCTCAAGAGATCGGATTAGCTTCGCTTGGAGCTTCTGATTCAGAAATTGAAAAACTATCTACTGTAAGTTACCCTTATATATCCATGAATTTCTTTACTTATTTCTTATTACTTTAAAAACGTAAACAATCTGCATTTGAAAATTTATTTTTGTTTCTATAGAAAATAAAATAACTTTATATTACATAGGTATACTGGTTCACCGTTGAATTCGGCTTGTGCAAAGAAAATCAACAATTAAAGGCTTACGGTGCTGCTCTTCTCTCATCAATTGGAGAGCTTCTTCACGCTCTCAGCGATAAACCTGAGTTGAGGCCTTTCGAACCAGCCTCCACTTCAATACAACCCTATCAAGATCAAGAATACCAACCAATCTATTACGTCGCCGAGAGCTTTGAAGATGCCAAAGAAAAATTCAGGTATAATTTACAAAATATTATATTATATTTTTCCCCAAATCATATAAATACAAACACTTAGTGGAGTGTTATCAAGAATTAATTTATAATTATCTTCCTTCAGACGCTGGGTGTCTACCATGTCACGACCATTCGAAGTACGTTTCAACCCCCACACAGAGCGCGTTGAGGTGCTTGACTCTGTGGACAAGCTCGAGACTCTCATCTGGCAATTGAACACAGAAATGCTTCATCTCACCAACGCCGTCAAGAAGCTCAAGGACTCGCACTTCGAGTGAAACAGTTACCTACATTATTGAACCAGATCAGTGCACGCGGCCTCGCCGTACTTGTATAGCTAGTGATATTATAGATGTAAGACTGTTGTCGTGTGGAGCGTGTATGAGAGTGTGGAAACCATCGGATGGTACATCGTTGAATTTATTTTCTATCTTATTATTTATTATGCCGAGTTCATTGCCCGGGCTTCGGAAGGCGCACAGAACTCCCGATTGCCCATTTACGGAGGCTGTGCCCGTTCGCGAGACCTTTACTATTGTATTAGTATTAATTTATAATTTAATGAAAAACACAAACAAATAAAAAATGGAGCACCAAAAAGTAAAAAAAATCAAGCAGAAATATATGTGTTTGAGAGAAATCCGTTGTTTTATTTTCATTTTTATAATTATAAACATTTACTTATTTAAAACATTTGATGGAATATTACCATCTTTTACAAGTGATGAGTAAATTAACATAAAAATTTTTGATTGTCTCATTATTTAACGTATAATGAACTTGTGCGACAAATATATAAAAAATGCCGATATATTCAAAACTAATTTTAAAGTATAATGAGAATTTTTCTATGAGACTTCTTCATTACTTTACTATATGTAATGTAATGCTATATTATATTATTTATAATAACTAACTTCTTTAGTATGTTCGCTTTGATTATCCTGTTGTCATACTATCAGAAAAACACTACAAACAGATCTCTATCTCTTTGTTGTGGTAGGTATCACCTTTGTCTCGTTACCAAGAAGCTCCTTTTAAATAATTTAATTCTCATTTAATTTTAAAATTTAAATATATAATTTGTTTTTAATTTTGAATCTTTATTTTAAAAGTCGTAGAACTGATCGTCCAGGCTTATCTCCAATAGTGGTTAAAACTGGTGGAAACTATTTTATTTTGCTTAATACGTCTTCAATGTACACTATATATAAAGTTAAACCTACGACGTAGCAAGATTAAGTCAGAAAAAAATATTTAAATTTAGATACTTAGCAACAGGACAAAAGCGCTAATACCATAAAGAGATTAGAGAATGATTTAACTTAGAAATTTAATATAAAAAGGAAAATTTCAAATCAATTACGGATTGGGTCCGGTACCTGTAATAAGATTGTGCTCCCCAGAGTCATCTTTCTTCAATCTCGTAGTATTATATAAAATATTGTGTTTAATTATTATTCGAGGCAAACCATGTCAATCGTTACATATTTAATTAGCGTGACATTGAATTGCGTACTTATAAAACGTTTATTGGTGAAACAAATATAAACCTACATACACGGCAGCAAGGTACTTCCTTATGTAATTAAAGCAATTAGAACAGTCTAGAGCCACCGCAAAAAGTTCCCGCGGCGAATGAAAAAAACAAAGAGTATTGTTGTACAAAAAAAATCGTACGTGGGTAATGAGAGAATAGGTTAGACGAGATCGAGAGCAGAGATCAAAAAAATATATAAAAAAAGTTTGCATGAAAACAGTCGGTATATGTGCGTTAAGCGAGCAAATGAGAGGTACGACCTCAACGGGCAAGGGCGCGAACAAAGTTGGGTTCGTTTCAAGTATAAAATTGTCGATTATTACGTTAAAAACGGCTGACGCAGACATCAGACGTAACAAAAATAACAAAAATATTGTTATTTACTGACAAAGGAAATCAGTTTGCTTAAAAGTTTATTTTTTACTAGCTATATCCCGTTTTATAGCAGGATTTGTAGATTTTTTCGCTTCCTTTTCGTTTTGAGTGGCGGAACTCAACACGGAACATGCTATGTTTTGATATAACACTTTGATATAATAATATTTATGTTCATTAGATTATATCGCCATGAGCATAATGAAAATGAAGCAAAGATTAGATCATTGATTATATGTTTAAATTACATGAATGATAATCTTGTGAAAATTGCATTCAGAAAACCTAATGTTTACATCGTTTGGCTGGTAATTGTTACAATTCCAAAACTAAGTCATTCCTGTTGCAAATTCATTTATATAAAACTAAAGATAACTACATTAATACTTTTTTTTTTAATAAAAACTGATATTGAAAGTATAATATTTAATCGTCGTACGTATTACAGTTAAGGAATAAAATAACACGCGTGACGTAACCGTTTTATATTCACCGACGATCACTTTGCTTTTAACCATTTTATATATATATATATATATATATATATATATATATATATATATATATATATATATATATATATATATATATATATATATATATATATATATATATATATATATATATATATATATATATATATATATATATATATATATATATATATATATATCTATATATATAAAAATGAATTGCTGTTCGTTAGTCTCGCTAAAACTCGAGAACGGCTGAACGGATTTATCTTATTTTGGTCTTGAATTATTCGTGGAGGTCTAGGGAAGGTTTAAAAGGTTAGAAAAATTCGAATAATTGCCGAAAAAATTTTTCTATTTCCCATACAAATGTTTTCTAAATAAAATGAATAGTCAATTTGTAATTTATTACCGCTACATAAAGTTCAAATTCGCGTGCGCGTTGGAGGATCGCGTTCTGAAATTCAACAGAAGTGAAAGTGAATTACGAACGCGACAAAATTGCATAGTCTCAAAATACATAGTGGTCGGCTAACTTCAGCTAACTTCAGTTGTTAATCTGTCCGATTTTTTTTTAATAAGACTATATTGAGATCGAAAGATAAATCTTAAATTTTGTCACAAATTAAATTATAAATCTTAAGTTAAATTTCTGAACGCAATCATAATATTTGACATTAATTTGACAACCAACTAATATGTCAATCCATCCTGTCGCATTTCAGAGCATGTAAAAGTATTACGATATTATATCTATCTTTGTGGATACGTGCGCGAGAACTTTCTTTACTTTGGTGATCCTATGTGATAGTGACATTCCAAGTAATGTGCTTTTTTTGTGATAGTGACACTTTACTGCTAAATAAGCGGGAAATTTTCTCACTTTGATTAATTACAATTTACGATGCCGAGGAGAAGACGACCTGACTTAGGTCGTCGTAGTCAATCAAATGTGCGAAGAGCTACCTCACGTGCTAACCGCACTGATGACCGGAGACAGACAGATCAAGAAAATAGTCGTATTGCTATGTCAGAATTGCGTTCTTTAGTGAGTGACAATGTAGGAGATAGGCTTAGAATGCAACGAGTTCGTGCACATCAAACATAACAACAGCAACCTAGACATAATGAACTTGAGCGAATCCGCAGACGCAGTGCTCCTGTGATTCTTGAACGAGCTGCATTCCACTATGATCCGGCAATTGATAATTGTGCCGACAAATCGGTAACAATTGGGGAAATGAAAACAATTTGTAAATATTGTAAGGCGTTAAAATACACTGGTGAATCTACTGGATTATGTTGTGCTGAAGGCAAAGTAAAATTGCCACAATTGGTCCCACCACCAGATCCTTTACGCTCTTTAGTTTCTGGGATTGGAAATGATTCTAAACACCAGTTGAAGCACATCCAAATGTATTTGCTTCAGATGCTCTGGGTCGCATCTACACAGTACATCCAAATAACGATGAATGTTATTATTTGCGGTTGTTGTTGGTGAATGTTCGTGGTCCGACATCGTTTAAACAACTGAGAACAGTTAATGTACAGCTGTGTGCGACTTACCGTGAGGCATGTCAACTATTACATTTACTTGAGAACGATTCACACTGCGATGATACGCTCAAGGATTCCGTAATATCTTCATCGCCGCATCAAATTCATACATTGTTTGCGATTATCATATCGACATGTTTCCTCTCGAATCCAAAAGATTTGTCTCCCGGAGGAACCGGAAAAACATTTTTAATTTCATTGCTTTTGGCGAGGATCAGATCGCGAAATGATGTTGCTCTAGCATTGGCTTCATCTGGAATAGCTGCAACTCTGCTAGAAGGCGAGCGAACTGCACATTCTGCCTTGAAATTACCACTAAACATGCATATCACCGACACACCAATTTGCAACATCGCCAAAAATATCGCAATGGCCAAGATCGTACAGGTATGCAAATTGATTGTTTGGGATGAATGCACAATGGTCCATAAGAGGTCACTGGAGGCACTGGACAGAGCGTTGAAAGATCTTCGTGACAACCAAAATATTTTCGGTGGGGCCATGATTCTGTTGTCTGGTGATTTTCGTCAGACTCTTCCAGTTATTCTCCGATCAACTGTTGCTGATCAACTAAATGCATGCCTAAAATGATCAAATTTGTGGCAGTACGTAAAGACACTCCACTTAACAACTAACGTGCGAGTATTTTTGCAACAAGATGAAACTGCAAATGTGTTTGCGAAGCAGTTGTTAGACATTGGAAATAATAAAGTTGCAGTGGACACCTCGACCGGATTCATCACATTACCTACAGATTTCTGTCACATCACAGACTCAAAAGTGGAGCTTATTCAGCGAGTTTTCCCAGATATAGCGCAAAAGTTCAATAACCATAATTGGCTGGGTGAACGAGCAATATTAGCAGCGAAAAATAAATATGTCGAGGATCTTAATGCGACCATTCAGAATTTTCTTCCAGGACAGTTGGTTTCATTTAAATCAGTCGACACCGTATTGAACCAGGATGACGTAATCAAATATCCCACTGAGTTTTTAAATTCACTGGAATTGCCTGAATTACCACCTCACAATTTGCAGTTAAAAGTAGGATCAGTCGTCATCATGCTCCGTAACATTAATCAACCTCGACTATGCAATAGAACAAGACTGGCTGTGAAAAGACTGATGAATAACTTCATTGATGTGACAATCTTAAAAGGAAAATATAAAGGAGAGGATGTCTTGATCCCGCGGATACCGATGATTCCAATGGACTTACCATTCGATTTTAAACGCTTACAATTTCCAGTACGTCTGGCCTTTGCGATGACCATAAATAAATCGCAAGGACAGCCGTTAGAAGTTTGTGGAATCAACTTGGAGTTTCCCTGTTTTGCGCATGGACAATTATACGTCGCGTGTTCGCGCGTCGGAAAACCGTCTTCTTTGTTTATTTACGCACCACAAAGCAAAACAAAAAATATGTTAGTTAGTTAATAAGAAAGCTTTAAAATAATTAACAGATTGTATTTTAATAGTGTGTCTGTGAATATCAAATTTAAACCTTATAAATAGCCAGTATTTCAGGTAAACTCTGTTTTCTAAGTAAGCAACATGATGTATCGAAAATAATAATAAATCTTTATGCTTTATTAAATATGACTTTTTTATTAAATATGGCTTTTTTATTAAATACGATTTGTTTGTTTTAAAATGATTTTATACAAAAGATTAGGTTTTTTTTTATCGATGAGGCAGTACGAAGTCTGCCGGGTCAGCTAGTATATATATATATATATATATATTGAGGACCGTCGTGGCGCAGAGGCGCAACGTCTGCCTGTAACGCGACGGTTACTGGGTTCGATCCCCAGTCGGAGAAGATGGATTTTTCTATTTCCATTTTCTTCGCTCTGGCAAACTAGGCAAAGCGCGGCGTTGAGTTCCGCCACTCAACACGCAATGCCTCGAAAACGGCGGAAAGCGGGGACGGAGAAAGCAGGGACTAAGCAACGGAGTGTCTTAACACTAGGTTCCCACGGTCCCTGCAGTTCCCTCTGCCTACCCTGCCTTGTGCGGGATAAAGCGTGAAGCTAAAAAAAAAAAAAAAAAAAAAAATATATATATATATATATATATATATATATATATATATATATATATATATATATATATATATATATATATATATATATATATATATATATATATATATATATATATATATATATATATATATATATATATATATATATATATATATATATATATATATATATATATGATGAACTTCTTCGCAGAAATATATCATGAATTTATTGATGAATTTCAATCATATATTTCAATCATATTAACGGAAGCTTGGGAAACTGCCTTAACTTAATAGAACCTTAATAGAGTAAATACAGGATGCAGTCGGGAAGTCAAGGTTAAGGCTAATTTAATCCTGAGCTACACGAGCCGCATTCTTAATTGCGGCTCGTGCCAGCTTAAAGAAAGACTTTCATCTTACAAAGGAAAAGTGGTTAACAGGCTGACTTTTATATGTTCAGCTGTGTGTGTTTTCCTGTGCTTTTAAATAGTTAACAGATTTTTAACACATATTAAATAATGTCCTAATAACTGTATCCAATTAATAAATTCTAATAATGGTAAATTCTAGTAATTCTAATAACGGTATTTCAATTTCTACTAATTTTCAGCAAAAAGGTAGAGTCTAGCCGCATAGTATTTAATGCTGTGTTTATAAGATAATTTGCATTTAAATTTATACCGATAACTACATATGAGAACTAAACGAAACTACAAAAATATTGATCACTTACAAATTACATAACAAGCTACTCGTTCGCGGCGACGCTGGCTTGATCAATGTTTTCGGAATTACTTTGACATAATATGCATATATTGTACTTAACGTATTATGAAATCTCTTTGTTAATTTTATTTTGAAATCGTAGCGTCTATCAACGCTACAGTTTGTGGGTTCGATTCCCATTTGAGGAAGATGGACTTTTTCATTTCCATTTTCTTAGCTTTCTTTGACTACTTACTTAGTTACTAGGCAAAGCGTGGCTTTGAACACGAAGACCGAGACGAGTGAGTGCATGAAATGCTTCTGGATCTCGTAAGAATTATGGGAAAAGAAATATGTTGGTGCAGCTCCACAATCTTTTTTATCATCCAGTGCAAATTTAATATTTATCAGTACATCTGTTCCAGAAATTATCCCGGACTAACAGAAAAGCTACATGCACTCGAAAAACTCCCAATCGTTTTGAAATCACAAACAGATCCTTTAATTTTATTTACTTGTATAAATCTTTAGAAGACGTAGATAAAATGTAGATATTAATATGTAGCGAGAACATACATATATTTGGATGGACTATATATTATTAGGAAATAATTTATTACCTAAGATACAGAGCATTATAGTTAAGTTATGTATACAAATTTGCAAACACTCCTATGGCAAATACTTGCAGTGGCCGTTGACCTTACACTATACATGAACCGTACAATGTGAAGGCAGACCGGCTATCTAGAACTATAGCCTACAAAAAGTGACAGCATTAAGTATAAATATAGCCTATGTGTTGTAAAAAATTAAAAGTCCCGACTCATAGAAAATATACTAAAATTCTAGTATACAAAACAGTTTACTTATTTACTTATTATTATTAAAGCGCACTAATTTTGATATATGATCTTAATAAAATAAAATAATTTATCTAATTGACATTGAATTGAGCGCAAATCATGTTTCAATGTGGCTCGTTATTTGTGATGTAATTAATATAAAAAATCATACCTACACAAAATTACATAATAATACGAAATTTTATTTATATATGGTTATAATTACACTATTTATGTACTACGTATATAATAATGGAATTGCTATGCTAGGTAAAAAAACAATTGTATTGTACATAAAAATCACTGCTTTATTACTTAGTATCATTTGTTTTTGTTCAAAGGAATTTAAAATGACTGTTATTCACGTTTATATATATATATATATATATATATATATATATATATATATATATATATATATATATATATATATATATATATATATAAACGTGAATAACAGTCATTTTAAATTCCTTTGAACAAAAACAAATGAGACTAATATATTTATATATATATATATATATATATATATATATATATATATATATATATATATATATATATATATATATATATATATATATATATATATATATATATATATATATATATATATATATATATATATATATATATATATATATATATATATATATATATATATATATATATATATATATATATATATATATATATATATATATATATATATATATATATATATATATATATATTAGTGTCTTTTGACCGTCCATTGTCTATCAATTCAGTCATGGCTAAATTAATATCCCAAACAACGTGGAGTCCGCATTGAGGTCAACAACATGTACTGGATTACACAATATTTATATATATACATACATCGATATGCACATATACTAATCTAAATACATAAAACGATACTTAAGTGATAATTACATATCCAATCGTACTTATAAAATTAAAATGTTTAAATATACATACGTTCTCTATATAATATACATGTTAAGCAAACGTCTTATATACCTTGCCTTCAACACTGTATAAATTACTGTCACTATTACATATCCGATCAAAAATTGTATATTTTTTATATTTTTCTATTCAGATTGTTTTGCTAGTTTCTGTTATTGATGTCCAAGATATTATTATTTATAGAGTTAAGAGAAAATACAAAATATATTTACTACATATACCATCTTAATAAGGCATATTTAATTTTCTTACATATAAATTTGTTAATATCATATTATACGAACTTAGTTTACAAAATAAAAATGATTAATGTTGAAATTGCGAATGAAATAATTTTCATCAGAGAACCTTTTCATAAATTTAATGAAGGTACTTATAGTATAAAAAAACAAAGTGTTGTATGTATATATGTATATATATATATATATATATATATATATATATATATATATATATATATATATATATATATATATATATATATAACCGCATATTCTTTGTTAAGCCCGGCGTGAATTTTGTATTTATGTATTAATTTTAAGTGTTGAACAATATACTATTGTTTTGTAAAGCAACAGAATAATATTTCTAAGGGATATACTCTCTACCTTCTGACTTCTATCTTTTTATTTAACACAAAACTATTTGTACACTTATAATAAAAATATTCTTTAATGTACACTCATAAAAAAAACAACATAAAAAAGTTTATATATATATATATATATATATATATATATATATATATATATATATATATATATATATATATATATATATATATATATATATATATATATATATATATATATATATATATATATATATATATATATATATATATATATATATATATATATATAGGCTTAATGGTTATTCGACATTTTCCCCTGCAGCGTTTACAGATGAGGTCCTTGTAAAGTGATTTAGTTATAATATCCTAACCGCATATTCTTTGTTAAGCCCGGCGTGAATTTTGTATTTATGTATTAATTTTAAGTGTTGAACAATATACTATTGTTTTGTAAAGCAACAGAATAATATTTCTAAGGGATATACTCTCTACCTTCTGACTTCTATCTTTTTATTTAACACAAAACTATTTGTACACTTATAATAAAAATATTCTTTAATGTACACTCATAAAAAAAACAACATAAAAAAGTTTATATATATATATATATATATATATATATATATATATATATATATATATATATATATATATATATATATATATATATATATATATATATATATATATATATATATATATATATATATATATATATATATATATATATATATATATATATATATATATATATATATATATATATATATATATATATATATATATATATATATATATATATATATACATATATATATATATATATATATATATATATATATATATATATATATATATATATATATATATATATATATATATATATATATATATATATATATATATATATATATATATATATATATATATATATATATATATATATATATATATATATATATATATATATATATATATATATATATATATATATATATATATATATATATATATAATATAAGTATATATATATACAATACGAGATAAGAGGTGACCTTGTCGCTAAAATAGCGATATCTTCCAGGCAACCTTAAGGCACAGGCGATAGAAAGGAGATGTATTGAGGATGCGAACTATAAAAATATTAAAAAAAACGAATAATATTAAAAACATATATATGTACATATATTGACATTAAAAATATTTAATAACATATATTACATTCGAATAAGGAATTTTATTTATGCTACTATAGCCATATGTGTTATATACGAAAATTAATAATTAAACATATTCATATATATAGATACAAACATACATAGATACAAATACACATAATCATACACATACTAATATATTGTACGAGATACAATACGAGCGCCCTAGAAATTGGAAACACTCTTTGAGGTAAGGAGAGGTAAATGAATTAAAATAAGAAATAAGTATATTTTTTATTCTTTGAGGTAATTCAAGCGAAAGAAATAAGAGTGTGCAGCTTTCCACTTTGTCTATTTGAAAATATTGTTATACAAAACCAAAAAAAAATCAACTGTACTTTCAAAGACTTAAAAAATCTGCACCTAAATTGATATCGCAACTGTCCCTTACAATAATGTCCTTTTCAAGAGTACTACAAAAATGTTAATAATACAAAGAATTGTATATGTATATTCATATCTTTAATCAATAAGCGATTGATTCTTTTTGCTAATCTACATTTATTTATAACAATTAAATTATTTTGAAATTATCGCGTCAGCAAATGTGTACCTACGCATATGTCGAACGATTAGTTCGTTGTTTATTACTTTGCCATAATAATGTAAAAGGACTTATTAGTTTGCACTTCCTATTAATCAGTACAACAACTTCTGTACATTATCATTAAATACACTTTATTTACATATGCTTTGCGGGTGTGATACACAACACAAAGCATGCAGCATATGCTATATATTTTGATTTAGATTTGAGTTTTGCTTGGAAACAGATTTAAAATGAACAAATTTAATTATACAATGGGATTTTTGTAGTTTTCACTATATCCCGCTCATAGCAGGATAGGGAGAGGTAACCGGAGGAACCATGGGAACCCAGTGTTAAGACACTCCGTTGCCCACTTTCCGCCTAAAACGTCTTTAAAATATTTAAAATCTTTTAATTTTTTAAGCTTCTGCATTAGAATTTCCATACACAGCAGCCTTTAGGTGTATATCGGTTAAGGTTAGCGTAACTAATTATAATTAGTAACATTAAACAATTGATTAGTCAGGAGACCTTTCAATTTGTAAGCGCAACGAATCACCTAACAATTGTTATTAACCGTAAAATTGTATACAAAAACAGTTTAATAAAAAAATATGTTTCTAGATTTATAGTTTTATTTTTGGTAACAAAACTATTAATATTGTTAGAAAAACATTCAACTGTTCAAGTAGATATAACTTTTGAGATATCACAATTGTCTTCGTCGGACAGAATAAAAGCGTAAGTGTTCTTTAAGGCAGCTACTTCATTTTGCATCGACCGAAATCTAATTCTGACGAGGTTGAAATTTTCTTGCAGGTTGTTCACTTGCGTTTGTATCCGTTGACGAATCTGGAAGAAAACTATTTATTTCACAAATATTAATATATCCCTACTTTATAAATGAATATTTCTTTTTGTGATACAAAAAAAAAAGATGAGTAACAATTGTTGTCAGACAACCTTAACGATGGGTAGAAGCTCAAAGAAAAAGTTAATAACCTGTTATTGAAGCAAAAAATATGCTATTATAAGTAAATTTTATTTAAATTAGTTTTGAAAATGCCTAGTTTTTATTTAAATATACGTATTAAGTACTCTATAAAACAATACTATAAAACACAAGCCATATTGCTTTAGTCACTTCACCATTATTCTTTGTAAAGATATTTACATTTATTTAAATAATGGTTATTTTAATTTTAGGACCTGGGTGGAATTAGATATTCCTAATTTAGGAATCTAAGAATCGTAAAATAATTATAACAAATGTGAAACTAAATATAGAAGTTAGGAGGAAATGTCAAATGTTATAAGGAAATATTTATAGTTTTTTTAAGGTAACGTGTATGTGGTTTAAAAAACTATGTGTACCACATATCTCAAATATGTTATACTAATGTTAGCATTATTATTTTTTTATATTTACTGTACTATAATAATTAAAATACAAATATAATATAAGAATAGAAAAAAGTATTCAAAATGAGACCATGTCATCACTAGTGTATTATTAGAAAAAAACACCTATTGTGTAATAAACACCTAATAGTAGTAACTAAGGTACGTTCTACTAGATTTCCTAATTTTTGTTTTTATCCAATGTTATAATGTCTATATGTTCAGAACTACTAGAATATGATTATAAAGATTTTTTTGGATTGATACTCAAATGATTGAATTATCTTGTACTCAAATTCCTACACTCCATTCTGTTTCTACCTTCAACTCTTCCATACTTCAAGGAAAGATTTACTTTCCTTGGTTACCATTCTCAATCTTTCCACCTCACCTCTTTCCACCTATAGAAAATCATTTACAGTTATGATAATAGAACTATGAAACGAATTACCACGCCATATAAGACATTACACGTCTCATAAAATCTGTAAGTTTCGCTTCAAAGAATATTATTTACGTCACGTATTTACTTCACGTATAGTTCATTTATTTATATTTATATAATTTTGCATATATAATTTATATGTACACATATATATATATATATATATATATATATATATATATATATATATATATATATATATATATATATATATATATATATATATATATATATATATATATATATATATATATATATATATATATATGTGTACATATAAATTATATATGCAAAATTCTTAAACGTTAATTACTATGAAACATTACGTACATCGTCACGTTCCTTTTGACAGGCTCTGCATTGAGCCCGGCTTTGTATCAATTGTCTTTCCAGTTCCGATATTTGCGTTTGCATGTAACGCCGCATTGACTCACATCTTTCTTTACTTCTAGCTAATGATCTGGCGCTTTCAGTTTTTACATCCTCGAGATCGTTTAATAGTTGAGAGAATTCAACGGATTTTTCTTTATACCTAGTTTCCTCTTGAGAGAGTTTTTCTTCCAATCGTAATATTGAATACCTAAAGAGTTTTTATATTATAAAATTATTAATTGATTTCTATTTTCTCCGCTCTGGCAACTAGATGAGCGCAACGTTGAGCTCCGCTACTCAGAAGATGGAAAATCAGGGAAGTGGAGTGTCTCCTATTCCTACTGCCTTGCTATAATAAATGGGTTCAAGCGTGAAGCTAAAAAATTAATGAAAACAGTTAAAAAATTGGATGAAAAATTTCATATATTTATCATCTTATAAGATTGTACCTACTATAGTGTGTTTTTGCTATAATTAGTTTTTATATAATATCTATTAACAACAATTATATAAAACATTATACTTACTTATATTCGTCTGCATTTCTCGATAAGTCGTCTAATTCCTTAAGTTTTTGTTCCATTTCAATCTTCAGAGCCTTATTTTCCTCAATAATTTTTGATTTATCAGCTTTCTCCATACTTAGGTTATTAACAGTTATTACTAGCTGGACACAAAATGTGAAAAAAGATCTAATAGTAAATGAGTTCATGAACTTTAAATTTATTTCACATTACGATTTAAGTCTTAACGTACCATAGTAGGTACTATTTAAATTTATTACAAAAAATATAATAATACTTCTTTTAATTTGGAAGAAAAACTTAATTTAAGGAAATATTTTAAAATATACTTTACTTAATGATTTAATGATTTTACTTAATTATTGTACTAGTAATAGCGACATATCTTTAATCACAACTTTCATATCATAACTTTCAGATAAGTCTCTAATTGGTAAAATTGTAGTAGCTACAGATCATATGTAAATAAGACTTGAGGCCAACCGATTACAAATAAACTTTCAGGTAAAAGCTAATAGTTTATACAGTTCTTTATCTGCTAGATATTTCTATCTGAGACCTGTGAAACTAAAATTCGGTGTGTGCCGGACTAAGAACATATTTCGTATCTGGTACTTTATCAACAAATGGTGTAACCAGCCCTTAGCTATAAAAACTACATATCCTAACCTTCTCTTTCACACATTGTAACTCGTTCGACAGTTGGTCCGAACTGCTTTCAGCTAATTTTTGCAATTGTTTAGCTTCTTGAAGTTGAATTTGGGCACCCTTTAACAAATCTGGCAGCGGCGCTAGTTCTTGCAACTTTTCTTGAAATTGCATCTATTTGTAATTAAAATTTAAATAATTCCTCATTATAATATACATATAAGATGTTTGAATAGTATGAATGTATTCACAAATGTTCGCGGAATCAAGAGTTTTCATGTATTTTATTTATAAAATCAATATTTCAAAAACATTAATTCGCGGTAAACATCAACAAGTCTAGGCTTACTAAGAGCTTTTTTGACACAAAGAAAAGCTTTTCCAAAATGAATGATCAAATGATAATCATTATATATCAACATTATATTGTAGTATTTAAAAACTGTTTATTATATACTTAAGAGTATTTATTTACTAAAGAGTACAGTTTTCTAATGCAACAGAATAGAAATTAATTTCTCCTAACGTAGACCATACTTAAAGCATCACGCTTAGAGGCATCGTTTCAACATTTTCACTCAACCTTATAACAATCACAAAATAACGGGCTCTCCATTTATTTCACTACTCGAAGGTAATGAAACCCACTTGTGCAAGTCGTATACATAACTTATAATATTTATTATATATTAGTTAAGTGTAATGTTAAATAAAAAAAAGGTTGCAATAATTGGATTTCCCGGAAACCATAAAATTTTATTTACCTTACCTGTAGGTACTATTGAGAACAAAGAAATGCATCCAAGTGTGACGCCCATAACTGAATGCATCTTATGCGTCATGCATAAAGATAGAAAGAATCTAAAGTTAAATCACTCCCCCTAAAGTCTATGGCTCTTTAATTCCTGAACATAAGTAAATAAGACAGAGTGTGGCATCAAGCACAGTGAATATTAGATTGAAGTTTCTAAATTATCAATCTAGTTTTCCTCTACATAGCAATATATCTTTTAAAATAGATATGATAAAAAAGTTTTTCTACCTTCATAGTCTGTATTTCCATTTGTATTTGATCTGACACTTGCTTGTTGTCAAACTCCATCACATCTATCTGTCGTTTGAGTTCTTCAGCTTGTTGCTGCGCTTGTAGATACTAGAATTTATAAGCGTACATTCTCTTTCGTGTATTCTTCATACAACGCCATTAACTTACATATATACTGACAGAATAGAATAGTAATAGAATTTTTTCACTTTACGTAAAATAATGTAATTATCATTTCTTTTTTCACGCTTTATTTCGAACATAATAGAAAGACAGAACAAAGCGCCTAAGGCTGCGGTCCCTCTATATCTGTTTCGCCTCGTCAAGTATTATATATGGTTTCCGGGGGAAACTCAAGCTTTTCTTGTGACCTTCCTCCCGTATCTTCAAACGCTACCCCTTACTCTTATCATTACTTTGATTTTATTTCTTTTTCCTAGCACAAAACGCAACATTGAGTGATTAAGGAAATGTCTTAATAGTTGGCGTTTTTCTATCGACTATATAGGTTATAATATACTGAGAGTAAATTATTAAATATACAGGATGTATCTGACACGGCGGCCGTTATCAAAACTACTTAGAAGGGAAAATATTTTAAGGCTATATACAAAAAACAAATTCACAATTATCAATAGTTTAGGCACAGGATCATTTTCACGATATTTATACGTGCTGTGTAACGCGTGATATAGTCATAATTAAATACGAATGACGTATAGACCTCGTACTACAAAAATACTGTCAAACGTTGTCAATCTGTCACCTTTCATTCAAAAAATAACCTAATGAGAAAGGGATATATCTCTCGCTCTCACAGGATACTGTACGCTTGCGTCATACTTGAAAAATGGCGTTTTATTTTAGAACAATAATTTAATTATTTATTTTGTTTGAAAAAAATATTTTTTTATTTTTGAAAATTTTACTTGTTTTAAAATTTTACTAATTTTATGAAGGCTAGTTAATACTATGCTTTAAATGACGGTCGCGATAGCATCCACATATATCACTATAAATCTATTTTCTAATAATGACATTTGTACGATTTAAAAAAATAAAACTTAAATTGAATTATCATCTTGCTTGCAGCTTGTCAATATCAAGTAAAAAAAATAGCAAACAAGAATTTACCTTCAACCGGTAGTCTTGAGCTTCGTCTGACCTTTCATTTAACGACATCTTCAATTCTTCAACTTCTTCTTTCACCTCTCTCAATTCTTTCTTCAAAGCGGCGATTTCCTCAGTTGGAAATTTACGTAATTCCTATTGTTACGTACATTTTCATTGTATTGTTATGTATTATAATGAGTCAACATGTCGTTATGAAGTAAGTGAAAAAATATAGTTTATTATTGATTATATCCTTTACAGTATTAGATCTCATATTGAATAATCTTAACATATATATGTTTAAAAAATATACAAAACAATAGATATAAATTATTAATAGGAGTTAATTTGCTTACAGAAGATAATATTATTAAGATCGTTAATAATATAACAAAACAAGAAAAAAAAATAAAGAAATTACTATAAAAAGTTCAAACAATACGGATAGTGGTTGATGATACATTTAGTTAAGAATACATAAAAATACTCAACAATATATTGTACAAAATGTGAAGAAATAAATATATAAATAATATCCACGATGGATTAACATATACATAGTATAGTACTTTTATTAGATGTTTTTATCGCATTTATCTTAGAAAAAATATATTAAAATCACTTCAAAATCATTTTTACATATATTAGCAGGTCAGTTGAGTTCATTAGGTAGAACGTATCTGTACAATAACAATACTAACTAAATTTCACGTAATGTGATAAATTGAGTGAGCACTTGTTTAATAATTTTGTACGTTTTTCTGCAATTTAAATGGCGCCAGAACATAGATAATCTTTAGACTGACACTTGTCAAATAAAGTAAAAACCAATCAATATTTTTCTGTTTTTTAAATGTCAAGTTATCATATTTTTTTGTAATATGACTTTGAAAAATATTATAAGACCTACTTAAAACAAGTTACGTTACCAAGCTACCTATCGTATACATATATATATATATATATATATATATATATATATATATATATATATATATATATATATATATATATATATATATATATATATATATATATATATATATATATATATATATATATATATATATATATATATATATATATATATATATATATATATATATATATATATATATATATATATATATATATATATATATATATATATATATATATATATATATATATATATATATATATATATATATATATATATATATATATATATATATATATATATATATATATATATATATATACATATATATACATATATAACTTTGTCTTACCCTAACTTCAGGTATTTCCTCTCGACATATAGTATTAAGCTTCAGTTCGAGATCTTTCAGTTTCTTTTCATATTTTTCTCTTTGAAATCGTTCCTCGTCAGCCAAATTTTTCGCTCGAATCAATTCTTCACGTAATTGTGATACCTAAAGACAATTAATACGCGATTTGCTGTATCCAAGTAATACAAAATAAAACTAAAGCAATAAAATCTGCAAATCATTTCTTGAACTTACATTTTGTTTTAAAGGTTGATGATTAATCATTTCCTCCATTTAATTTAAGCTCAAAAAATTCCTATATTGTACAGTAAAATATAGTTTATATATTCTTTTTTCTGCTATATAATATAAAAAAATTATACTATATTCTTACTTAGAGGCTTACTATGTTTGTAAATAGCCAGGCCGCCTTTAAATCTATAATTCGCCTTTAAATCATCATAATACACCATGATAGTTTTACCTCTCTTTACCCGACTGTGTGACGAAGAATGGCAATGTGTTTAGCCTATGAATGTATTAATGTAAATAATATGTATATATGTGTGGTTTCTATGTGACATTGTAGATACTAAACAGGTTGACCAATTTTCAGGTTTATTTTTGAGCTTCACGCTTTATCCTGCTCTTAACAGGGTAGTTAGAGTGAAATGCAGGAACCGTAGGAACTTAGTGTTAAGACACTCTGTTCTCCGCTTTCCGCCTTTTCGAGTCATTGTTGACTGGCGGAACTCAACGCCGCACTTTGCTTAGTAGCCAGAGCGAAGAAAATGGATATATAAAAATCCGTCCCTCATTGAAATAATTACTAAAGAGCTAGTTAATACTCTCGACAAAATTTTAAACTATTTTGACTAAATTTTAATACAATATGTTTAGTTTACCTGTTATAAAAATGGACATATATGTTTTTAATATGTATAATACCTGCGGGATTTTTGCACACTCTGCATCATTTGGTTTTAATGAATCCGTATAAATTGTTGAATTCTCTTTAATTTCTTCAGATTCCTACAAAAAACAAAATACTATAAATAAATAAATTAAATTAATAGTCTAGTTTTTCGTCCCATGTGTTTTTTTCTTGGTAAAATAAATATATATGAATAAAGCTAGAAAGCGCGCCGTCGAGTTCCGACACTCAACACGCAATGCCTGTTTTTTCCATCAATTCCATATATTTTATTATATTTTATTGTCTTAAAAGATTATCCTTTTTTTTTAAAAAAAGATTTCTTGCTCTTTTCATTAGTATTAACGATCTAAAGAAACGACTTAATCAAACTGATAGATTAAGATTTGCACTTGTCACTGCTTAATTTAAGACTTATTAAATGAAAGGTACACATAAATTTGTAGAGACCGTTTCAAAATTTTAAAATAGGTGGAGTCGAACCCCCACCTCTTGAAAACGACGATTTATTTTTTACTTCTACATGGAAAATATCTACCCAAATTATGAAACAAACATTATTTGTAAAGTGTATTAAAATGAAAAGTTATATATATATATATATATATATATATATATATATATATATATATATATATATATATATATATATATATATATATATATATATATATATATATATATATATATATATATATATATATATATATATATATATATATATATATATATATATATATATATATATATATATATATATATATATATATATATAATATATATATATATATATATATATATATATATATATATATATATATATACATATATATATATATATATATATATATATATATACACATATATATATATATTTAGCTTCACGCTTTATCCCGCACAAGGCAGGGTAGGCAGAGGGAACTGCAGGGACCGTGGGAACCTAGTGTTAAGACACTCCGTTGCTTAGTCAGTGCTTTCTCCGTCCCCGTTTATTATATGTACTATATAAATAAGTATAGCCATTTAACATCATAGTAAATTTGCTTTATTTATTTCTCTAATTCAAAAAGATACATATCCTTTTTAATATGACAATGTTTTTATACATATTTAATTTTATGCTAGTTAATTTTTTTTTTACCTTCACGCTTTATCCCGCACAAGGCAGGGTAGGCAGAGGGAACTGCAGGGACCGTGGGAACCTAGTGTTAAGACACTCCGTTGCTTAGTCCCTGCTTTCTCCGTCCCCACTGCTATGCGATGCGACTTAATACGTTTATTTTTTATTCTTTTGTATATTATGAAGAACTTACTATGCCGTCTGCAGTTTTTCGACTCAAAAAAAACCTTTCTTGTCTAATAGCTGCCAATTCCATTTGTATTTTCTTCACCTCATCTTCCATAACACCCACTTGGTCTTGCTAAAATATCATTTTTAGTTAACGTTTTACAAACAAAAAGCAGTTTTTTAAGCCTAATATAAAATGTATTGTGATGTGATTAAAAATATTTAGTATGGCAATTTGAAAAAAATCTCCGTTTTAATAAGACTAAAAGTAAATATATCTATTATACTTTCATCTTAAACTAATTACCAAGAGTGAAGTCTCGCCATTTCCCTCAATATCCTTCACCGGCTCAAACTTGTGAAAGGGAAAATATTCTGGATGAGGCATGAATTTAGTAATTAAAAGAAATTCGTTAAAAATTAACACCACTACAGCTTTCCACAATTATAAATATAGTATAAAATATAAAATTAAAGTAAATCAATTTTACTAAACAAAATGACTTTATGATTGACGTTGAATGACATTTTTTTCTTTGTTTTTCATCGTCATAGAATCCTTTCAATTATAAAAATACAAAATGCCAACTTGATGCATAACATAAGGTTTCGTAAGGTAATAATTACAAATAGTAGGTATCATAGAACATTATAATAACTCGATTTACGTTCTCAAGATTCTTCTTTTGTTATTTGGAACATAAATAAAAGTAAAATATACATTTTGTAATCTAAAAGAAGATTAGCGCACTTAAATATAGTTAAATTAAAATTATTTGAATTAGTAAATACAAGAAAACTTCAATATTTTTTTTCAATATTTTTTGTATATGTTGCACCATCTAGCGGGTGGTAGTCACACTACGTAGATTTTGCTATAACATATTGTTTATCATTACCAAAAGGTAGCACTATTGTAAATTTTTATTTAGCATTATTGTAAATTTTAAAAAATATGCTTATTATCAAAAACTAAATAAAAGAAATCCAGTAAAAAAAGTAATAGTTTTTAATTTTTGAAATAAAACCAAAAAAAGAAAAAAAAACTAAAAAAAAAAAAATAAAAAAAGAATTAAAAAAAAAATAAAAATTTTTATATTGTTGTTTTTAGTTTGTTTGGTTTTGGATTAACGAAAAAAATATTTAATTTGAAATGTATATATATAATGTATATATATATATATATATATATATATATATATATATATATATATATATATATATATATATATATATATATATATATATATATATATATATATATATATATATATATATATATATATATATATATATATATATATATATATATCCCGCAACATTAAGATACGCACTAGAGTAGAATAACGTACATAGTTGTACACATTTTTACTCAAGTGATGAATCATTGCGTGAAATAAAAATATATTTTGTTTTTTATTATTAAATTAAGTACGTAAGTACTCACTAGGTCCACGTACGTATATTACTACAATAAAAATCTCTTAATTTGGAATGTTTCATTATATATATTATATTTTAAGCATTCAATTTCGTCTTACATTAAAAAAATCACTAGGAAAATATTATATTCTGCTACTTCCCAATAGATGGCGCTGGCGTTAGTGTAAATTTTGAATCCCATTACCATAATACTTTTTAGAAAAAAATTATACGCAGAAAAAATAATAACGAATAATGACGTGCAATATTTCTACTTATTATTGCTTAAGATGTTGCTCATATTTTTTTCTAGTTTATATATTTCATATATGTAGTAATATAAACTTAAATAAAATTGAATTCACTTAGCTTACCATATCACACAATACTTCTATCACGAAGGATGGGCCAAAAAAGGTCGGATTTTCACTCTTACTTTCCTTATTACCTTGCAACAGGGGAGAAAGGGGCATTCCGTGCCACATTTTTTCTAGACTAGACCGGGGAGATGTCAATATTTGTAATATTTCCCCCATTGTGACTGGGACAGCAACCATAGTGACGATACGCTCAAAACTAATTTCATCTTTTGAAAATACTTGATTTGTATAGCTTACTTGCAAATTATCAGATTTTTTTTAGCTTCACGCTTCATCCCGCACATGGCAAGGTAGGCAGAGGGAACTGCAGGAACTATAGGAACCTAGTGTAAAGACACTCCGTTGTTTAGTCTCTGCTTTCTCCATCCCCGCTTTACGAATTTTTCGATTCATTCCGTGTTGAGTGACGGAACTCAAAGCCGCGCTTTGCCTAGTTTTCCAATGCGAAGAAATGTAAATAGAAAAATCCATCTTCCCCAAGTGGGAATTGAACCATCAAACCGTCACGTTTAGAGGCCGACGTTTACGCCTCTGCGCCACGACGGTCCTCTTCAGTAAATAATTTATTAAATAATTAAGTAGATATGAAAACAACAGAAACGAATCGTCAAAGCTAATACATCATATTATCCGTAATAGTTATTTTCTAAAAATGAAACGACTAAATATGTATAGAATAGATAGAATAGTCGAGTAGAAGTCCTAATATTTAGGTACTTAAACTTTTACTCAAATATATATATATATATATATATATATATATATATATATATATATATATATATATATATATATATATATATATATATATATATATATATATATATATATATATATATATATATATATATATATATATATATATATATATATATATATATATATATATATATATATATATATATATATATATATATATATATATATATATATATATATATATGCTTTACTAAAAGTTTAAGTACCTAAATATTAGGACTTCTCTTGAAACTCGACTATTCTATCTATTCTATATATATTCAGTCGTATATATATATATATATATATATATATATATATATATATATATATATATATATATATATATATATATATATATATATATATATATATATATATATATATATATATATATATATATATATATATATATATATATATATATATTAATAATAAGTAATAGTTAATATAAATAAAATGGCAAAAATAGTGTTTTGCACTTAAATTTCTATTAACGCTTTAAGCACTCTCACACATACACACACGCACACATACACACATCACACGTATACAATAACGTTTATTGGAAAGGCTAAGCAGATTTCACAGAAACACTTGCTTGCCCTAACCTATGTCTGTAATATGATACGAATAAAAATTGTATATCAACTGAAAACTATGATATTTAGGCCCTTTGATGCGAAGATTTTAATTTCAAACTGAACAAATACACATAAAGGGTTGAAGTTAAAACGTCAAAAGCAAAGGACACTGCGGTGCTGTAATAAATGTTGCACGAACAGTTATTTCGTGTACGTACGAGTTCACAACTTTACAGAAAGATCAACAGGCAATATGAAATAGTATCTATATATCTTGTGGAAATTTTTATATCGTTTTTAGTTTGTTTGGTTTTGGATTAACGAAAAAAAATATTTAATTTGAATGTATATATATAATGTATATATATATATATATATATATATATATATATATATATATATATATATATATATATATATATATATATATATATATATATATATATATATATATATATATATATATATATATATATATATATACATATATATATATATATATATATATATATATATATATATATATATATATATATATATATATATATATATATATATATATATATATATATATATATATATATATATATATATATATATATATATATATATATATATATATATATATATATATATATATATATATATATATATATATATATATATATATATATAAAGAAGAAAATTTTATTACCCTCCAACCTAAAAACGCCCTCAAAAAGTATTTGTTCGAATAGGCCGATTACCGTACAAAGTAATAGGCATAGACTTAAAACCTTACCATAGACTTAAAAGCTTATAAATATATAAATACTAAAAATATATGATAATGGAAATTGAAATCTTGCTTCAAAATTAAATAATAAGATAAGTTGTTGAAGCTTTCATTATGAACTTGGTATTAAACTTAGAATAAGCTCTCGGAGAGTACACGTGTACTTGATGTACTCTCACCTGAAGCGGGTGAAGGTTACCAGGCAATAGAGGAAATCGATAAATTCCACGAACTGAATTCATAGGGAACGCAATAAGGCTGTATATAAAACGGTCCCGTTCCCTGATTCAATATAAAATGCATTTTATTTTAAAAAGCTAACTTTTAAAATAGTGTACCTATTGTTAGTAGTATATTTAAAATGACAATTAAATGATAAATAATTTTTTTATGGTTTTAAAATTTTAATCAACACTATGTATAAAAATGCTTAGGGAATACATTTAAATGTTTTCTTCTTCTTCTTCTTCTTCTTCTCTTTAATTATGGCGTTTAGAGCGTGCCAGTTGAGCACAATTCACTTCGCCAATGTCACGTTAAATGGAGAACACAATGATTTTTATTTATATTTTCTTTATTTTTTTTTTATATACTTCTCTCTGATTTGATTATATGTAGTGTGCAATTGGATAGAGCCACTTAAATTGAGGCTAGTTCAAGCAAGTTCTTCAGCGAAATGTTGGCTAAGTGATGAATTAAGTTGACACTAACTGATATTCTGTGTTTTCTCTATAAAGGCACGAAATTGACCCTATGAATAATTTTTATATGTATATTATCAGTATATGTATATCAGTTATTTCAAAACCTCATTAAAATTTAAAAAAGAAAAGACTGCAGAGACGTAGCGTCTGCCTGTAAACGCGACGATTTGTGGGTTCGATTCCCACTCGGGCGTGTTGAGTGGCGGAACTCAACGCCGCGCTTTGTCTAGTTTCCAGAGCGAAGAAAATGGAAAAAAATCCCTCTTTCCCAAGTGGGAATCGAACCCACGAACCGTCGCGATTATAGACAGACGCTACACCTCCGCGCGGCGACGAGTCATTGAAATAGTGAAAACCAATATTACAAAGAAAGCTGTAGGTAATAATAAGTTTAGTGATAAGAAAATAATAAATACAGAAATTTAACATATTTTCAAATTGTGTATAGCAAAAGTTTTAAAATCGGTATCCGCAAAAAAAATTTAATATGTAAAGCTTCATTCATTGCACACATTATTGAACAAAAGCGTTTTTTTCAATATCCATAACACGTTACTATAGAAATACTAAATATGCAGTTAGAAAAAGGTTTTTAAATTAGTCTAGTATCATTAAACAACATACGTGTGTGCAAATGACTTCAAGGTCGAACATCAACTAAACTAAACCAAATACCTACTAATGCATGTCAGCAGCATAGCTTTTAACTGCAAACTGGACGCCTGTAGGGCTACTAGACGGAATGGATTATTTAATTTCTACGTCCTGAGTTTGTATGTCTCGACAGTTGTGTGAAAACTGAGATGTCGTAAGATGAGAGAGATGTCGTAACTGAGGGTAGTTTTCCCCTTTATAAAACGCGTATAGTTATTTTTTTGTAAAGTAGCTTGCTATACTTAGTTATAGGCTTAACTTTCATTTACCAAAAAATTCAAAGTAAGTTTGTATATCTTTTGGACTTACTAAGACAAAGTGAAGGAATAGATTACGCCTCATAATAATCAAAGTTTATAGAGTAACAATAAATCATAACACTAGACGCCACTTCGAAGTTATCTCTCACAAGTGGTGAAAAAAAGAATATTGAAGTTATATAAATGATATAATATATATACGCGTTAAGAGATTTTTTTTTGCTTTACGCTTTATCCTGCATATTGCAGGGTAGGCAGAGGGAACTGCAGGTACTATAGGAACCTAGTGTAAAACACTCTGTTGCTTAGTCCCTGCTTTCTCCGTCTCCGCTTTCCGCCTTTTTCGAGGCATCGCGTATTGAGTGGCGGAACTCAACGCCGCGCTTTGCCTAGTTGCCAGAGCGAAGAAAATGGATATATAAAAATCCATCTATCCCGACTAGAAATCGAACCCAGAGACCGTAGCGTTACATGCAGACGTTGCGCCAGGAGAATGAATGATGGAAGTATGGTAAAAAGATATATATAGGAAAAGTACTTAAAAAAGCATGAGCCCACAGAGAGAATGTATGAAGAGGTTAACAGCGTGAGGAAATTATGTGTGCAGGAACCGCTGCGTTTGGCGCTTCGTTCCCTTTTAACTACGTCGCTAGGGGCAAGGCGTGAAGATGTATATGTATATATGTACTATAAAGCAAATTAGCCGTATAGGATAGTAACATCTGAAATATATGTTGATTAAGCTAAATTGATAATAGTCGTTGTATAATCTATTGGGTGGAGGAAGGTTGCAAAATTAGCAAAGTTGGACAATGTCTTACAAGTTCTTCTTAGATTATTGTAATATTCATCTTCTATAAAAAAAAGTGCAAAATTGGGTTTCATATAAAGAAGATGGGCAGTAAGATTGCATCATAGCGTGGAAATATACAAAATTAATAAGAATAAAATAAAATTATAGTTACTATGAAGTAACTCTAGGATTTAAGCTCCCCCTAAGTTCAAATCTTTCAATTAAATTCATTCATACTTACATATATAGATAAAGAGTGGTTAAATTTCTCTCTCCTACACGCACTTTCTTGGCGCTGAAGTCCAATTCAATATATGTATTTTTATATTTTTACCATTTAATATAAAATATGGACTTGTGATATGGATGTTGTATGTACAATAGTGCGTTTGATTTATTTGTAACATTTCAATTCAATATGAAAGGTTTCGTTGCAAACGTATCCAAATAGAAAACACGTTATCAAAAATTTTATAGGTACAATAGAGAAAAGGCGAAAACAAAATAATAAATAATTAAAACAAGTGTTCCGATAAAAATTATAATTTAGAAATAAATATATAAAATATTATTTCTAAATTGTATGAAAATTGTTCAAAAATGAAATTTGAAGTGAAATTACTGAATGTCATAATATTTTCAATATAAGATACTACACACAAGATAGTAGGAATCTTTAAATATACTTCATATACCACTCAAATGCAACAGCTAATCCTATTAATATATACGCATAAATTAATGATGTAATAGAAATGTTGTTGCGCCTTTACATTTTGTGCCAAGCAAAGTGTAACTCGCCGATTGCGGAAATTCTAGACAAATAGAAATGTTTTGATGCAACTATGTAGCAGAAGGTCCCATGTCCCATCGTTACCAGTTTATTAACCTCAATCGGAGGTACCGAGTCACCTTGCAGTCTGTCAATATTTAGCTTGACTACTTGACCACTGACACCGGTCGATACCCAATATCTAAAAGGTTATCATTTGACCTTCTATGTTATTTTCTTGTAATTTTCCATTACACACACATTAGATAGATGTGATTTCGTGCATCTTGACTTAGATTTCGATGTTCAATAATTTGTGAGATAAATGTAATTTTTTTGATTGATAATTGGCGTAACGCCAGCGCAGTGCCTTATCAACATATAGATAAAGTATTTGTTGTTTCAATTGTTTATTTCGCAGAGAGGTGCGGGCGGGGTGGGCAGTGCGCGCGCGATGCGGCCGGCGATGCACGCGTGCAATCCACACTAGTTTGCCACCAGACACGAGGAATAAAACATGGCAGATTGGTCGATACTCGAACGTGATTACAGCTGTTACGATTACTACCCTTATTATCAAGAAAAAGAGCAAAATGCGCCTGCGCCGTGTGCACAGCAACCTTTTAACAGTCCGTCGCCGACGCTCACTCTTCTCCTCTCCCCCCCGCCGCAATGCTACCAACCACCGAAAGGGTAAGTTTATGTGTGTGTTTATGAATTTCACTAACCTCTAAAACATTTAAAATGTATTTTTTCATATAAATCAATAATATTAGTAATTAGATATTTTGGCGCGGCATACGAAGCCGATATAGGTATATAGTACTCTGTTACAATGTAGCGCATTGGCTTAGTTATTGTTTTTATACGTTGTTATGATTAGATTATTAATACTGTAGCTTGCAATTGCACGGAACTGCATTAAATTAGCTTATATTCTAGAATAAGACGTTTATGTTTGTTTGTCAATATACTCTTATATTTCTTTGATTATCTAACGTTATCTTAAGCGGTCGTTGATTTGAATTGTTACCGGTTTCCCTCACATTGCAAAGTCGATTTTTATCTGAGATGTTTGCAAAAAGCTATCAGCAATGAGCTTACCACGTCTAAGATAATATTAATAATTCAATATGTGTACGCAAACAGCAAGTAATATAGTATATAATTGAGCCAAAAAGATTACTGTAGATGGATATATTTTTTTATTTAGTTTCAGATGCATTATATGAGGGTTTGTGATAGTGTTTATTGTTCACTTTAAAAAGTTGAGAGAGTAACTTATTTTACTATATAATGTTACTAACAAAATTTGAAGTGAATATGCACTTAAAATAATAATTTTGGATTCCTTAGAGTACTGTCAATATAAATAATAATATTGACGATATAAATATGGCGTTTGAACTGTACTTAAGGGAGGTAGGATTAAGTATTATTTGGAGGGATGTTTATATATAAAATAAAGGAATATCTGACTACATCATATATTGTCTACAATATATCCCGCTTAGCAAAGTATACAGGGAGGACCTAGAGACAAGACAATCTTTATTTTCCTGAGTGGCAAAACTTTGGCACTATACATTACCTTATCAGGACAGCATGGTGACAGCATTCCTTGATTGATCCTTGACTCGATTCCTAGATTTATTTGAGTATGATATTAAATTGACAAAATTTATGATTTCTTGTTTATATAGAATCTATCTAGAAATAAAATTGTTAGATTGCTTGCAATTTTTTAATAATTGGAATACTACTTAGGAATAAAGGGTAAACTTATCCATGTATTTATGCATGTATGTATGTTTATTCGTTTATGCGGGGTTTATTTCTGGAAAATCTGAGCTGACATTTATGACACTTTCCCCAAAAGAAGGAGATTAATATAGAGGAAGTAATTCGAAAGGAAATTCAATGATAATATATTAATGTAATAAGCATGTTGTTTCATATTAGAAAAAATTTGATAACATTGATTAAGCAGGTGAAACTGCGAACAGGTTGTAGTATTATTCTACATCTATAACGTGTCAGATGATTAAGCATTTCATAAAGTCTAACCAACGGGAAATCAACAATCTATATGATAATTTGTTTGTTAACAATTTAAATTTATTTATTTACTACATAATTTACTGACTATTTTTTTATTAATATTTAGTAATTATAGAGCAATTGATACGTTACTTCAAACAAAAGTATAATTAAACATTTTTTTACTTTACGAGAAAGAAATGAGTAGTACACTACGCTCTCCGTTTTCTGTTCAAATTCGAGACATTGAGTATTGAACGACGGATATGGTGTTATTAAAGCATATTACAAAAAGAACTTTAAGCTCGACTTAAATAAGTACTAAATTCTGCGATTTCTTAAAACAGTAATTGCCTCGTTGAGTTCCGCCACTCAGTACGCAATGCCTCAAAAAAAGCGTAAAGCGGGGGCAGAGAAAGCAGGGGCTAAGCAACGGAGTGTCTTAACATTATGTTCGACGGTTTCTGCGGTTCCCTCTGCCCACCCTGCCGTGTGCGGGATAAAGCGTGAAGCTAAAAAAAGGCCTTAAATTGTTGATCAGTTATATAAAAGCCCATAGTCAACACGTTTTTATTACTTTTCATTCATTTTTTTTTATGTTTTTGATGTTCTAATGGTAATAATTAATAAATTTAATTAAGTAATCCAAATTGAAGATAATGTTTGATTAAAGTGTTAGCCGAATATGTAATAATTCTCTTTGGGACTTTTAAGTCATTCATTTTTTTTGGGACTCAAATTTACAACTTGGTCTTCTTCGGGTTGATTGGAACTAGGTTCCTTACACTCCATGATGAGACATTACTGAAGAAAGCCTTTATTAAAGACACAATTAGCATTCAGTAATCATCGTATGTACATGTATAATCAGACGCTATAAACCTTTGTACAGTAAATTTCTACGCTGCGTATACAAGCGTCAGGCGTGGGAGGGCAGATTATTTATTAGGTTGCAAAAGACTACATTTTCTAATATTCTCATCTTTAGTAGGTTCTAGAATAGTAATAAAAATAGTTTACTTTTAATTTTGAAATTAAAAAAATATATATTTATTTATATACGCTTTAAGCATTTCGTGGCCGAACTCAACCATAGCTTGTTCATTACCAAATAACGTGTCTTTACAGTTCTCTATTTACTATATTATATAATTCAACATTTTCCTTAGTTATATCTGTTTCCACATATATCTCAAACGAAAATTGTGTTAAGCATTTAACAAGCAAAATCTCAATTTTAAAGATTTTTTATGACACATGTCAAATAATTTTAAATGGAGATATTTTTAAAAAATAAACCAGTATTTAGTTTCACAAAAGTAACAATGAGCGTTATAATTATGCTATTCAGAACGGTTTCCCTCCAGACAGCATGACTCCTATCTTAGCAGTATATATGTATATATCCTGTGTATTAAGGCCATCATGTAAATTCTTTGTGTTCGAACACGTTACAAACTAAGCTACAACGATGTCATATTGAGATATTCAAATGCAAATATTGTTGCGAATTTTGCGTCTATAGGATTTATTAATACTTTTAAGAAACAAATATTAAATATAGCTTCATTTAGTTTATATTATTAATAGTCTGTATTTTATTTATTTTATATCACCCTGTATAGTCAGAGAGGATCTTCCTAGAAACCTTCCTTTCTAGAGAACATTTCTATGAAAATAGTTGAAACGCTCCACTTACTTACATTGATATTTTATTATGTATTTTTAACATATAAGCCGAGCAGTTCGATATTTAGTTAGTCCTAGCAAAAAAGTCACAGTTATGTCATATTTGTGTACTTTTATTAAATAATGAAGGTACAAAACCTTCATTGACAGGATCCTTTAATCATAGTTTCACTATATACATAAAGGTACGTGTTCAAAGGTTCAACGTGAAGCTCTATGTGTTTGTTATGAAGCTTATTTAACGTTTGCACATGGTACCACGAGCACGAAGAGGTATATTAACGAAAAAATAATCTCACTCACCCAATAATGATTGTCTTGCATCATTTACATTTGATAATATTACTTCATAATTATATAGTAATGATAGATTTTAAATTATATGCCTACCTAAGCTTGAGCCAAGTAAAGAGTAATAAAAAACATCAGAATATGCAAAACTTCGCAGTTAATTACGTGTATGTAAGCGTAAATATTACTATCCAAAGGGCCACTTTGTAGGGAGAGCTCTGCCAACTGTCAAGGGATAATGTATGCCTAAAATATTAATTTAATTTAAAAACATATCGTGACGCAGAGGCGTAGCGTCTGTAAAACGGCGTAACTGTAAATGCATCAGTTTGTGGGTTCGATTCCCACTCAACAAAGATAGAATTTTCTATTGCCATTTTCTTCGCTCTGAAAACTAGGCAAGGCGTGGTGTTGAGTTCCGTCACTCATCAAGCAATGTTTCGAAAAAGGCGGCAAAAGCAGGGACTAAGCAACGGAGTGTCTTTACACTAGGTTCCTATGGTTTCTGCAGTTTCATCTGCTTCCCTGCCATGTACAGGATAAAATTGTGTATTTATTTTGTAAAATAATAAATATAATTGATTTGTATATTTAGGGATAATTAAAATTGGCCTTTATTTTAAAAATGGGACAGAAATAAATATATATCTTCACAATCATTGTAATATCTGTCCATGCTTAAATAAATACGACATTAAAATCGATTAATGTTGATCATTAGTAATAAAAGTTTCAGCAGAAGTGAGCTTACGTAGTTTATTTATTACATGAGTCATTTCTTTACAAAAATAAGTATATATATATATATATATATATATATATATATATATATATATATATATATATATATATATATATATATATATATATATATATATATATATATATATATATATATATATATATATATATATATATATATATATATATATATATATATATATATATATATATATATATATATATATATATATATATATATATATATATATATATGAGCCGTTCAGTGCACACATCGATTAACTCCATAAAACGAAAAATTGAGAAACACGATGATGTAATATATATTGATTTTTAAAATTCCTCTGATAATATGAATTCAAATTTATAACGTAGAATGCATAATGGCAGATATAGCTTTCATCTAATAGTATATAAAATTAATAAGAAAGAATAACCAACAAACAATCGTCAATAATGTTATAGTTTTTATGTGAATGGTGGAGTTAATCGATTTGGCAACTGAATTATCTCTAACTAAAGTAATAAAGTTAAATTTAATTTTTACATTTTTAAGTCTTTTACTACAGAAAATATTACTTATTATGCATTTTTATCACAGCTTTTCCTTAACAATAAATGTTGGCAGTTCTGTTATTATATAATTTTTATAATTAATTCATAGGAGCTTTATGTTAGCGGCATTGTTCTTTGGGATGATTCAGCAATATTTTAAATAATGTCTTCTTCATGAGTTGTTTGCGAGGATTCGTCCTTTCGATTTGTTAACAAGCTATTATAGTACCTAATCGTGATTAACAGGAGGAATGAATTTTAGCAGGTCTATCATGTCTCTCCATTTTTCCCTTGTCATAGTTCTACCTTTAGGATATAATATAGGCTGATCTATATTTTTCAAAGTTTGCGATCTATCCACTAAATATTTTCTTATATTAATGACTTGAAATTCGTCGTGTGTCTTCATTATAATTAAGACAGACTATTGTCACATTTCATTTGCATGAGATAGGGTTAGACCTTTCCAACTTTATCCAGCGCATTTAGAGCCTGATCACTGCTATACTAACTACCGTTTGAATTGCGCTTCTTCTTATCTGTTTACCGATGCGATTTAGTTACGATTACGGAGAGTGAGGGAGAGAGCATCTTCAGATATTTGAAAACAAATAAGCGTCAATGCAAGGCTCGAACAGATAAAGCGTTACTGAAACGCTTTACATTAGAGTATGGAGTTAATCGAAATGGTTTCTGAAATAAATTACTTATTTTTCAATGGCCAAAAAAAAACTGCCATTTTACGGTACTAATGTTTATTATTCAGAAAAGTTATTATAAATATAAAAAGTTATGAGTATATCAAGGGCTTTGACGCTAAAATTTAAAATTTTTCAAAAGTGGAGTTAATCGATGTGTGCACTGAACGGCTCATATATATATATATATATATATATATATATATATATATATATATATATATATATATATATATATATATATATATATATATATATATATATATATATATATATATATATATATATATATATATATACATATATACATACGTATTATCTAAATAATAAGAAAAATATAATATTAATGTATATATTGACAGCAACAATGCTTAACTTCAATAAAAAGGGCACATTTTCTTTAAGTATATACAATAATATTATATATATATATATATATATATATATATATATATATATATATATATATATATATATATATATATATATATATATATATATATATATATATATATATATATATATATATATATATATATATACGAAGTCACATGACGAAAATAATACTTGAAATATATATTATTATATCAAAAAGATTACATAGTGTAGCATAACACGATATAGTATACAACAAAAATATATACTGTGTAAATATATGCAAATACTTAACAGTGCTAAAAGATATCGAATGTAGAGAAAATCTCAAGTCATTCCATTTATAGAGTTTGAATTCTAGAAAATTTAATATCGTACTACAAAATAGAAATTGTGAAATACTACACTCTTGTATATTTATACTTTTTTTATTATGAAAGAATAAGGTTCCATCATACTGTAGGGTATTTAATTAAGTGGTGTCGAAGCGGCCTCTGTTTGTAACCAAGATGGTTGTTGGTTCGATTTCCACTCGGGACAAAAAAATAACTTGATTCTTCTTGCTCTAACAATACTATATGGGATGTTAGCTTGGACTTAACATACAATGTCTTGGAATGAAGAAGCCGGGACTGGAGTGCCTTACCAATTCATTCGTATTGTACTACGCAAATTACGATCTTTTTTAATTATTTACATTTGACAACGAAGCTGTAAGTAAAAAGTATTATTAAAATATGTATCATTTATTGCTTGACGAAAATAGGAAAAATGGGATTATTGAGACACTCTTTATACAAATATTAAAAGTTACATATTAAATGTTTATTTTTATTTAGTAGAGTGATAAATGAAGTCCCTTATAAACACAGTAATAGTAAAAAAGTTATTTATAATACAAAATCAGTAAATTAACATTTTATTTTTATAGATAAAGAAGGAAATATTATTTTCGATATTTCTTACTTTATCTATAGGTGCTGACAATTCTCAGTCAATCAAATAATTCTTGACCAATCAAATACATACAATAGGGTAGACCGACCTTAATTTATAGTCGGATGCATTCATCTTATTTAATTGATCTACGGTATACATTTGTAGTAGTTGTTTCCTGGATACATCTATAATTTTTAGTATTGTTATATTAAAGCTCGGTACTAAAAGGTAAAGCCAATTGGTTTAATCTTTTATTTACTTTTTTAGGAACAAAAGACTTTTGTATTTACCAGCAAGTGACGATCAATTACAATAAATAGTGTAAATTGTAAATACAGTGTGCGCTTCTCTCGTTGTTTTTGATATCCTTCAGCCATGAAACAAAGCTTCACAACGCAATCCTATATAATGCAATATAGACATAGAAACGAAACAAATTCCTTAGATCCGATCGATCTAGGCTCCTTGGAATGAGTCGTATAAGGTATGAAATTTACATCTAGTAACGTGAAGTATAGACAATGTTAGTTATAAACAAAAATCTAGTAAAAAGCTACAATAATTATTTATTTTACCTTCTCATCATTGTCTGCCATAGACATACAGAACATGGTTACAGATTTGTTTTTCTTCCTAACTTTTTATATATAATACAAAATACAGGGAGTAAACAAGTATGTAGAAGCCATTTTAGGTATACTTTTTTGTTTTCTGTTAGAACTTTTACACCGATCATCTTCGTGCGTTCTGCATACAACCTGATACTGTACAAGTGACGACATAATAACTAAAAACTAAGACAAATTGGTGTTTAAAAATATATTTTTACACCCCTGATTGAGGACTGAACTCACAGTCACAGTCACAGTCACGCTTACAGGTACACGTTGCCACTCCGCCATTGCGTTCAATTTTCTTTTAAATAAGATTAAAAGAATAAAATTTTGTTTATGCATTTTGTTGTCTCAATATCAGAAAATGATCAACAAATAAATAAAACTCTTTTGAAGAACCAAATGTATTGCGAAGAGTAATTAATTAATGTAAATACTGATACTTTTCTATAATGGACTTTTTAAACAACATTTTTATTCCAGATTGTAAGGACATTGTTATTTTACTGTTTTTTTTTCAAATAACTGTTCGTAAACAAAGCTAATGCATTAGCTTTTAAATAAAAATAAATAAATTACTGGATAACTCTAATTACATAACATCTATAGCTATTTTTGCAAGTTGTGAAATACTATATTAAATACATAAAATATAATAACACCATCAAGTCCAACAAGGAAATGCTGCCAACATTTTGGGTTTTGGGTTCATTACCACGTGAGACACATAATAATGATACTTTTTAGTATTTTTGAGCCAAATTTTAGTTCAATTCAATAATATTATATATTTGTATAGAAAATAAACTTATTGATTTTGCCGAAATCGTACATCATTATTGTGTGTTATTTTTTTTACACGGCCATAGTAAAATGTAATGCAACGTCGACCCATCCACCCAAATTTTAATGTCTCTTAGAATTTACGTTGCTACATTCGTAATAAAGCCTATATTATTTACTAAACCAGAAGTCATCGTACAGTGGCCACGAAAGAAAAATTTGAGAACGATTTGATATTATTTATTATTCTTAAGTATATTTTAGTTATATTTTGACTTATTATTTACATATTTATATATATTGCAATATACTAAAATAATCCACAAAACTCAATAATATCGGCATATCATATTACAAAATACCGAATAGTAGTTCCATTCTAGTTTATAGTCGGGTTATTTTTTCTAGAATTCAGTGTGTCCATCCTTATTTGAGGCATTATTAATACTATAGTAATAAAATAACATAATCCCTCCAACAAGTTGATATTAAAAGCGGGTGGGCAGTACTTTAAACCAGGAAACTCCCAAACTGCATCATTTTTCAATTAAAAATTAATCCTCGTACATACTGAAGTATATTTATATTATGATCTATCAATTGATCTATATGAAATCGTATCTTTATGCCTATTTAGCGGAATTGAGTAACTTGAGTGTACAATATAATAAGTTTCATATTTACGTAATACAACCTACACTGATAACGCCAAGTCAACTAGAAACCTGCTTACTTCGCCCGTGGACCTGTCTTCATTTCATTCATTTACACTTCAATATTTACATTAATATAAAGCAAATTGGCTGTTCATTTGAATCAATAATCTATTTGATAGTACTCTGCAATAGTTGAAAGACGAATTTTTAATTATATATTTTGTTTTGTTATGTATTACTACATTTTGTAATTAAATTTTTCTCACTACAGTATTATGTAAAAGTCGATAGATTATTGACGTACCTAAATATATCAGGCTTAGCTATATGCGGAAAGCGGATGACTGTGACTTCTAGAAGTGTTGAAGCCCTAACGTAGGAACGTTAGGTAGGATAATTGATTGTTTATGATGATAACTATTCATATAAAATAAACAAGGCAATCGACTTTTTTGCTACTCAAACTTATATTTTTATTAAAACTTATTTAAAAAATCCGTTTCCATAGGTTTGTGTTAGAGAGAATACTGAGTTGAGTATATATTTACATATGTATACTTAAAACAAATCGATAAAATTAAAAATATTTACAAATAAATATTTTAGAATATTAAAAAATGTTACGTTATTCTGTCTCCTTTGGTAGTAGAAATGTTAATAAGCTTTAAAATACTATTTTTAGACATAATTGATATATATCAGTTCCAGTCGTGTCTGAATCTTAACTGCATTCAAATGACAGTGTGTGGAACGATTTCATCGGAGATTTAGGTCTTGATGTCTGTCGCTAAGATTAAAAAGGCGTTATATATGTATACATATTTATGATGTTGATGAGGTATTAAGATGGTTATCTTATTTCCCAATATATTTAGCCACTTATACCTTTACTACTATAAATCATTATGATTTTGGGCACAGAACGAGAAAAAAACAAAAAACACCATTTTTTCTAACTTTTTCAAAAAAAAATTTAACCAATTAAGCAATTATTGTCATTTTTTCCTAATTTTACAAATCCATACATATTAAAAACAAATAAAGAAGGGGAATTGAACCCATGGCATGTACCAGTTCAGTCACTAAACAACAATCCTGTTTTATAATTATGAAATTCTTATTGATATACATATTTTTGTAAGGTATATTTTAATTATTTTAAATGCTAGAATAGTTAAATTTAAAATAATTATTTTCTAAATATCAAGTTTACAGTAAATGCTATCTAAATACTCTATAATGGCCTCGTACAAAGTTACAGCATATAAATAAAGCACACATGCACATGTTCCTTGTTGCACAGAGTACCTACTTAATAAGAAAAATTGTTATTTGTTATCACATGCTCTGACGTTAACCCGACCTTTGCGCCAAAACTGCAACTGATCTCACGTCTGAATGTTTATAAATATATGCTTTATCTTTTTTATCTCGACCATTTTAATAAAATTAACGATGATAACCTATGCTACACCCAGTGTGATGTGATGTCCCATTTCCGTCATATTTTTCCGTAAACTTTACTTAAAAGATTTTTCTGTTCTCTAAGATTTATTTCTTTTTTCTCGTTTTTCTTATATTCGTGTAGGATAAAACAAATAATGAGCTATATCCATTCAGGTGGATAAAGCGGAGTGTTTTAGCAGTTAATATTTGAAAGAAATATATATTTAAGCAAGTTTTGACTTGAAATTTTAACTTGGTATTGTTTTTCACTAACTTTATTATATAAATTTCTAATTGAATTAAATATTTCAAACTGAAAACAATATATTTATTTTAAATACGCAGTGTTGAGATCTGCTAGACCTAAAATCCTTTACTATTAGTCTAGATGTATGAGCCAATAAATATTCGGGATGACAGAGAGTATTAAGTGTTTAAACACTATGTTTCCCGTATTTTACAAAATTTTTAAGCTATTGCGATGCAAGCAGAATTCAACGTCGCCATTTGTTTTCTTGCTAGAAGATATTAAAATTCAATCTCCAAATCGAACTAACAACTGTAGCATGCATGGATGCCACTGTGCCATTATAACGCTTGCAATATTATAAAATCCAAACTGTTAAACGTATGTACATATATACTGTCAAAATTCGAACGTAACAGCATACGCCAAGAAATTTTTTTATGAAAAATTTAGGTAAAAGGTAAAATAATAATAATATATGCACAACACACGCTACATAATAATTGAAGACGGATAGAGCTGTCTGGGATCCATTCCAATACACCGTGAATGTGTTGAGCTGATTGTAAACTACTGAAATGCTTGTTGCACTCACAAATTGCTTTATAAATAGAACACAGTATATAATATTTGATTTCTTCATTATATTAACAATATACGCATACCTATTCATAGCATAGCTATTCATAGCACAGTGACAGCCTTTGTGAATTAAATTAACGCATTGCGAAAGGTCACGTATACACTTCTTCAATTTATAAGGAGATCAGAAATTATTTATTTATATCGTTAGTGTTAATTTTACTTTTCATCTTTTACGTAAGGCAGAGGAAACCGTGGAAACCCTGGGAAGTATCTACTTAGAACCTAGTGCTAAGACCCTCTGTTCCCCACTTTCCGCCTTTTCGAGGCATTACGTGTTTAGAGGCTGAACTCAACGCCGCGCTTTGCTTAGGTGCAAGAGCGTAGAATATTGAAATGGAAATATACAATTACCCTGAGTTTGAATCGAACCTACAAACTGTCGCGTTTACATCAACACGCGACACGCGTCTGCATCACAATAGTCATCACAATTTCTTATGTCCTAACAGTTTTTATTACGTATATACATATTATTACTATCGTGGCGCAGGCAGAAATGTGTATATATAGTGTAATAATATTTCTTTTGCCTACCCTGTAATATATGCAAAATAATAAGGCAGAACAAAGTTGTTTAGATTCTAGAAGAATAGAACGTAGTAAAATTGAATATTTAATAAAGGGACAACGCCTTTTAAAATAGTTATTTCATTTCTTGTTTTTGAAATACAACAGCTCCCATAATAGGCATTCAAAAAAACTAGTAGATGTTACAAAGAAACGATGATAAAAAATTTATTTTATAGTTGGCAGCGTCAGTAAGTGAAGCCAATTTCTTTCTTCGTGCGTCAATCGTAGTAAGACGTCTAACATTACTAAACTAGGAAATGTATATGTGACAATTTAGTCGTCATTTTATTTTCTATTGTAAAAAGATAAATGCTATAAATAATCATGATAGTTAAAACAGTTTTTACTTAATAATACATTTTTTTATAATTTTAACACAATTTTTATCAATCCCATAGCCCCAGGCATACGTCATTTTATCAAACCTGAAATTTTAGGGATTATTACTATAATAATCTTTGCGTGTATTTGAAAGCCGGCAGGGCTTTAGGTTCTTAATTTAATACACAACAATCAATCATATTTTTACATCACGTTTAAACGTAGCAACAACAAAAAAAGGAATTATGTACATGAAATGCGGTATATAAAGTGTCTTAACACTAGCTTCCCTCTGCCTATCATATTTCTAACGGAATAAATCGGGAAACTTAATTTTTTTCCAAATTATTAGTACTCGTATCTCCGTATCGTATTATTTTATTTGATTTCACCTTGTCAAAATTATGATATATATACATGTGAATATATATATCGATAGTAAAATTTACAATTATTAAATATTGGGCTTTTTTTTTTTTTGTTTATAACCATTATATAACCATTAATATAAGTTTAATGGTACATTTTAAATCTACAGTATTATTTATTATCACATAACATTTAACCTCCATAAATAGCCAAGAAATTTCCTAAGAATCTTTGAAATGTTAGAAATAAGAAAGTTAATTACTTTCAGTATGCTTTCTTCGAGCGGAATTATATTAAAAAAGTAAGTGGACACTATGGAACTTTATAAATAACCTTAAAACTTAGACGTACTTGAGTCGCTTGACCCGACGTAGTTCTGTAAGCTATTATTCTATTAGATTCGTTTATTGCTGTTATGGTTAGTACAGTATTTTTTCATCTCAAATTTTAGATATTATAAATATGTTTATTTGCAATTTGAATTAATCAAATAAAAAATATAATTCATTTAAGTTTTAACACAATTACTACAATGTGATGTATTTAATAGGAATCTAAATTTAATACGCAAAAATAATATTAAAAGGTAAATACTACTGTTGTTAAATGAACTCTATGGCTTTGTTAGTGATGCAATGATTTTTTTAGATTTATCTATCTATTAATAAAATATTTTTTAACTCGGTAAAAAGTATCGACACAGAGTTACGTAGCTTCCCGCGTCGTTCCGGGATACGCCTCTGCGCCACGACGGTCCTCTAAAGAAAAAAAAAACAATACCTAATAATCAGAAAATTAAACTTAAAATAATAAGTAATGAAAAAAAGACACGAAGTTTTAAGCATATATAAGTTTCATATAATATATATATATATATATATATATATATATATATATATATATATATATATATATATATATATATATATATATATATATATATATATATATATATATATATATATATATATATATATATATATATATATATATATATATATATATATATATATATATATATATATATATATATATATATATATATATATATATATATATATATATATTATATGAAACTTATATATGCTTAAAACTTCGTGTCTTTTTTTCATTACTTATTATTTTAAGTTTAATTTTCTGATTATTAGGTATTGTTTTTTTTTCTTTAGAGGACCGTCGTGGCGCAGAGGCGTATCCCGGAACGACGCGGGAAGCTACGTAACTCTGTGTCGATACTTTTTACCGAGTTAAAAAATATTTTATTAATAGATAGATAAATCTAAAAAAATCATTGCATCACTAACAAAGCCATAGAGTTCATTTAACAACAGTAGTATTTACCTTTTAATATTATTTTTGCGTATTAAATTTTAGATTCCTATTAAATACATCACATTGTAGTAATTGTGTTAAAACTTAAATGAATTATATTTTTTATTTGATTAATTCAAATTGCAAATAAACATATTTATAATATCTAAAATTTGAGATGAAAAAATACTGTACTAACCATAACAGCAATAAACGAATCTAATAGAATAATAGCTTACAGAACTACGTCGGGTCAAGCGACTCAAGTACGTCTAAGTTTTAAGGTTATTTATAAAGTTCCATAGTGTCCACTTACTTTTTTAATATAATTCCGCTCGAAGAAAGCATACTGAAAGTAATTAACTTTCTTATTTCTAACATTTCAAAGATTCTTAGGAAATTTCTTGGCTATTTATGGAGGTTAAATGTTATGTGATAATAAATAATACTGTAGATTTAAAATGTACCATTAAACTTATATTAATGGTTATATAATGGTTATAAACAAAAAAAAAAAAAGCCCAATATTTAATAATTGTAAATTTTACTATCGATATATATATTCACATGTATATATATCATAATTTTGACAAGGTGAAATCAAATAAAATAATACGATACGGAGATACGAGTACTAATAATTTGGAAAAAAATTAAGTTTCCCGATTTATTCCGTTAGAAATATGATAGGCAGAGGGAAGCTAGTGTTAAGACACTTTATATACCGCATTTCATGTACATAATTCCTTTTTTTGTTGTTGCTACGTTTAAACGTGATGTAAAAATATGATTGATTGTTGTGTATTAAATTAAGAACCTAAAGCCCTGCCGGCTTTCAAATACACGCAAAGATTATTATAGTAATAATCCCTAAAATTTCAGGTTTGATAAAATGACGTATGCCTGGGGCTATGGGATTGATAAAAATTGTGTTAAAATTATAAAAAAATGTATTATTAAGTAAAAACTGTTTTAACTATCATGATTATTTATAGCATTTATCTTTTTACAATAGAAAATAAAATGACGACTAAATTGTCACATATACATTTCCTAGTTTAGTAATGTTAGACGTCTTACTACGATTGACGCACGAAGAAAGAAATTGGCTTCACTTACTGACGCTGCCAACTATAAAATAAATTTTTTATCATCGTTTCTTTGTAACATCTACTAGTTTTTTTGAATGCCTATTATGGGAGCTGTTGTATTTCAAAAACAAGAAATGAAATAACTATTTTAAAAGGCGTTGTCCCTTTATTAAATATTCAATTTTACTACGTTCTATTCTTCTAGAATCTAAACAACTTTGTTCTGCCTTATTATTTTGCATATATTACAGGGTAGGCAAAAGAAATATTATTACACTATATATACACATTTCTGCCTGCGCCACGATAGTAATAATATGTATATACGTATAAAAACTGTTAGGACATAAGAAATTGTGATGACTATTGTGATGCAGACGCGTGTCGCGTGTTGATGTAACGCGACAGTTTGTAGGTTCGATTCAAACTCAGGGTAATTGTATATTTCCATTTCAATATTCTACGCTCTTGCACCTAAGCAAAGCGCGGCGTTGAGTTCAGCCTCTAAACACGTAATGCCTCGAAAAGGCGGAAAGTGGGGAACAGAGGGTCTTAGCACTAGGTTCTAAGTAGATACTTCCCAGGGTTTCCACGGTTTCCTCTGCCTTACGTAAAAGATGAAAAGTAAAATTAACACTAACGATATAAATAAATAATTTCTGATCTCCTTATAAATTGAAGAAGTGTATACGTGACCTTTCGCAATGCGTTAATTTAATTCACAAAGGCTGTCACTGTGCTATGAATAGCTATGCTATGAATAGGTATGCGTATATTGTTAATATAATGAAGAAATCAAATATTATATACTGTGTTCTATTTATAAAGCAATTTGTGAGTGCAACAAGCATTTCAGTAGTTTACAATCAGCTCAACACATTCACGGTGTATTGGAATGGATCCCAGACAGCTCTATCCGTCTTCAATTATTATGTAGCGTGTGTTGTGCATATATTATTATTATTTTACCTTTTACCTAAATTTTTCATAAAAAAATTTCTTGGCGTATGCTGTTACGTTCGAATTTTGACAGTATATATGTACATACGTTTAACAGTTTGGATTTTATAATATTGCAAGCGTTATAATGGCACAGTGGCATCCATGCATGCTACAGTTGTTAGTTCGATTTGGAGATTGAATTTTAATATCTTCTAGCAAGAAAACAAATGGCGACGTTGAATTCTGCTTGCATCGCAATAGCTTAAAAATTTTGTAAAATACGGGAAACATAGTGTTTAAACACTTAATACTCTCTGTCATCCCGAATATTTATGGCTCATACATCTAGACTAATAGTAAAGGATTTTAGGTCTAGCAGATCTCAACACTGCGTATTTAAAATAAATATATTGTTTTCAGTTTGAAATATTTAATTCAATTAGAAATTTATATAATAAAGTTAGTGAAAAACAATACCAAGTTAAAATTTCAAGTCAAAACTTGCTTAAATATATATTTCTTTCAAATATTAACTGCTAAAACACTCCGCTTTATCCACCTGAATGGATATAGCTCATTATTTGTTTTATCCTACACGAATATAAGAAAAACGAGAAAAAAGAAATAAATCTTAGAGAACAGAAAAATCTTTTAAGTAAAGTTTACGGAAAAATATGACGGAAATGGGACATCACATCACACTGGGTGTAGCATAGGTTATCATCGTTAATTTTATTAAAATGGTCGAGATAAAAAAGATAAAGCATATATTTATAAACATTCATACGTGAGATCAGTTGCAGTTTTGGCGCAAAGGTCGGGTTTAACGTCAGAGCATGTGATAACAAATAACAATTTTTCTTATTAAGTAGGTACTCTGTGCAACAAGGAACATGTGCATGTGTGCTTTATTTATATGCTGTAACTTTGTACGAGGCCATTATAGAGTATTTAGATAGCATTTACTGTAAACTTGATATTTAGAAAATAATTATTTTAAATTTAACTATTCTAGCATTTAAAATAATTAAAATATACCTTACAAAAATATGTATATCAATAAGAATTTCATAATTATAAACAGGATTGTTGTTTAGTGACTGAACTGGTACATGCCATGGGTTCAATTCCCCTTCTTTATTTGTTTTAATATGTATGGATTTGTAAAATTAGGAAAAAATGGACAATAATTGCTTAATTGGTTAATTTTTTTTTGAAAAAGTTAGAAAAAATGGTGTTTTTTGTTTTTTTCTCGTTCTGTGCCCAAAATCATAATGATTTATAGTAGTAAAGGTATAAGTGGCTAAATATATTGGGAAATAAGATAACCATCTTAATACCTCATCAACATCATAAATATGTATACATATATACTACTGTTGTTAAATGAACTCTATGGCTTTGTTAGTGATGCAATGATTTTTTTAGATTTATCTATCTATTAATAAAATATTTTTTAACTCGGTAAAAAGTATCGACACAGAGTTACGTAGCTTCCCGCGTCGTCCGGATACGCCTCTGCGCCACGACGGTCCTCTAAGAAAAAAAAAACAATACCTAATAATCAGAAAATTAAACTTAAAATAATAAGTAATGAAAAAAGACACGAAGTTTTAAGCATATATAAGTTTCATATAATATATATATATATATATATATATATATATATATATATATATATATATATATATATATATATATATATATATATATATATATATATATATATATATATATATATATATATATATATATATATATATATATATATATATATATATATATATATATATATATATATATATATATATATATATATATATATATATATATATATTTATATATATATATATATATATATATATATATATATATATAATATATATATATATATATATATATATATATATATATATATATATATATATATATATATATATATTATATATATATATATATATATATATATATATATATATATATATATATATATATATATATATATATATATATATATATATATATATATATATATATATATATATACTCGTATATAATATGAACTTATATATGCTTAAAAGAAATTAGAAAATTAAACTTAAACTAAATAAGTAATGAAAAAAAGACACGAAATTTTAAGCATATATAAGTTTCATATTATATATGAAACATATATGCTTAAAAGTTCGTGTCTTTTTTTCATTACTTATTTAGTTTAAGTTTAATATTCTGATTATTAGGTATTGTGTTATTTCTTTTGGGGCCCTACAAACAACAAATAATGAAAAATGTAAATGAAAGTACTTCCTCACCTTATATCCCAATGTGACTTGGCGATCGGCGGTAATAGATTTTAATGGCAAGTACATACGTGCTATATATAATCTTGGCATGACCACTCTGACGCGTACACATATACGCTCCATCGCTTGGAAATCAAAATATTACTATCATATCTTTTGTAGTACTAAAATATTATTTTAATATTATGTCAAATTATTTTCAACAGTAAAAGTAATCAAAATATGTAAAACACATATTTATAAGTACTGGTACCAAATTTACTGATACTATAGTATATTTTTACGAATGTGGTATCTAAGAACACAATTGATTAATATAAAAATGAACCGAAATAGAGGACCGTCGTGGAGCAGAGGCGCAACGTCTGCCTGTAACACGACGGTTTCTGGGTTCGATCCCCAGTCGGAGAAGATGGATTTTTTTATTTCCATTTTCTTCGCTTCTTCCTACAACACATGTGGGTTACCCGCGTTTTATTCAGTTCGGTTACACTTAGAGATAATAAACATAGAAATCTTTTTTTGTTAAATGACATATTTTTTTAAAATTCACAAAAGCACGCGCAAATGTGTTTTTAAGTAAATCCAATCGGCTAACTTTTAGAATTAGTTTATTCAATTATCAATGATGAATTGTTCGATCATCGGCAATATATTTCACCAATGCCGTTTCGACATCTTTATAACAATGCCAAAAATTAAATTATAGATCATTAATTACCTCTCTAAGTGTACGCAGTTAATAAACTTCCATAAATAATAAATTAATATATAAAATAAAATAAACGAAACAAGCAAAGCGAATTTCGAATTATGCTTTTCTTAGAAGTGTCAGAAACAAAAACTTCAAAATATTGAGAGCGTACAACATTATAAATAACTTGAGTAAGTATTTATAAACAAATAAATAATTATGGTAATTAATACATCAATATAGCTCTTAAAACGTTCGAACGTGTCAGATCGTAAAAACATATTAGAGTTTGGCAATGTATGTAGTAACGTTAGGTCGCTTTGCCACCACACTGTAAATATCGTTGCTGCATGTTGAAATAACACTGCGATATATATATATATATATATATATATATATATATATATATATATATATATATATATATATATATATATATATATATATATATATATATATATATATATATATATATATATATATATATATATATATATATATATATATATATATATATATATATATATATATATATATATATACATATATATATATATATAGCAAGTACTTTATATCGTCTTATATTTCAAAATGCATACCATTTATCTCTAGCAGAGCAGAGAAAACGTAGCGACAAGTCCTTCGGTCCTTTCAATACCAATTTCGCCTTTAGCATTAAATTCAAGGCTTTTTACATGACCTTCCTCAAGTATCTTAGACACATTATTCGCCTAACTCCAACTCTATTACTTCTCTTAATATTTTTTGTATAGATTCATGCTTTATCCCGAATAGAAAGTGAACGGCAGACCCCTAGTGTTAAGACACTCCCTTCCACGTTTTCCTTTTTTTAGTCGTCGATTGTTAAGTGGCAGAACTCAATGTCACGCTTTTGCCTAGTTGCCAGAGTGAAAAAAATTGAAAATCCTTCTCTTCCGAATGGGAATCGAACCCAATAACCGTCGCGTTTACAGGCAGACGCTACGCCTCGACGGCCCCTTTTAATTCATTTCAAAATATTTTAATAAAATAATTAGCTTAGTGTAGTAGAAGCTTTATATCACATGTTTGGAGCAATTTCACACGAGGAATCCGTGTTATCATTCTAGAAATGTACTGAACAGATATATGTAGACCTAGTACATATATAAAATTTTATTTATGATAAGTGCACATATTTTTTGTATTTAATTATATTTATGATATATATTCATACTTATTTTAAATAAAGTCATATTCACAAAATTTACATACTGTACCCGATTCTTTTTAAATAACAATATTTCTTACTTTCAATAGTAACTTAATTTATTGATATGATCTCTTTTAAAGGTAAATTATATTTTGTAACATTTTTTTCTATATTTCTCTCTGTTTTTTCTTAAATATATTTATTTAACTAGGATATATAATTATGAAAACAGTGTAATGTTATAATAACATAACACACCTGTCTATCAGTTCATAATGCTTACTTAGATTGCCTACCGTATAATTCCCTGTTTTATTTCCATTTTCTTCGCAACTAGGCAAAGCGCGGCCTTGAGTTCTGCTACCCAACACACAATACCTCAAAACAGTGGAAAGTACGAGACGGAGTGTTTTCACACTACGTTCCCACGGTTCTTGCGATTTCCTCTGCCTTTGCCAAGCGTGAAGCTAAAAAAGAATAAAAATATATTTTGTAATATAAAATAAACAATAGAATACTTCCTTACCTGTACACTTGTGGTACACTTAACTTATTATGGTAGGTCGCCATGTAAATAAAAAACTTGCTTCGATATATAATATTGTTTAAGAGCAAAAGCTCTAATGAATGAATTCAAGTCTTGAGTCATATATTATACAGTTAAAACTCAATTATTTTCTACTGAACTTTAACCAGTTTATTTGTAAACAAAGAAAATAACTTACATTTGATCTATGACCTTTAATCTTATATCTTAATAAAAACTTTTAAAAACTCTTGTAAGTATAGAGAGCTTTTACTAATGTAGCTTTGGTCAGTACAAAACATTTAATATGCAACTCTAATTTCATGCATAGCAACGAGACTCTACAACAGGATGTTTAATAACTGAATGCAAGTGCGCTATTACTGGTTACCCGATATGCTGACCTAGAGGATATTGACGTAATACAATAAAGCTGTTACATCTTATAATGTTATACAATAATAATTTAGAATCTGAGATATTGGAATTTCGATTATATTTGGGTTTCTAGTATAAATACGTTTATTTCTTTAAATATTTGTATGCAATTAGATCTGGTTTTATAAATGTCTAGCTCAAATGACTAAAAAAACTTAAGTGCTTCGAATGTCGGTGAGCAAAGAAAACTTAGTGACAAGACACTCAGCTCTTTAAATGAGTGTCTTGTCACTAAATCTCCTCTGCTTTCCTTGCAACATTATAATAACAAACAAGTAAAGTTACAGCTTCGATACCCACTTGAGGCAATTAATTATTTTCTTTTTTTTTAATCTAAAACACACAAACAACTGACCGCGAGTTTCGTCACTCAGGCAGTGATGACAAAAAATACGAGGACAAAAATTAAATAAACAAAATTTATTTAATCTATAGATTTATTATATATTATTCATAATTTTTTTTGTTGTTTAACAGGGAAAATCCCCGGGAGATCAGAAACAAAGCGGAAAAGCAGAGGAGGGACAAAATGAACCAGTCGGTGTTGCGTCTGGCGTCGATTGTGCCTACAGTTGCTAAGCCCGGTCGCAAGCTGAACAAAACCAGTGTACTGCGTCTCGCTGCACACTACCTTCGGTCACATCAACACGGTGACTTTATTATCTATTATAATATATACTTTAATTCATGATCTATATTAATTTAACTTAAAAGTTATTTTTTTTATCTATAGTTATTTATTGTTTTATAAACTATTATTTCTAGGATATATCGTTTAAAAAGCTGACTTTATAATTCAGCGCATCTAAACTTCTTTAAAATGTTGATGGTGATCAAGCAATGTATATATAATTTCCATTCTATTATACGATATTCTTTCCTAGTCTTACTGTGCTGTTTTTTTAACACTTTAAAAGTCATAATAATATTTAATAAAAAATATCATCTTCTCTCGCCCAACGATTGTTCGGTGTATTAAATCTTTTGGTAGCGGATTTTTTTACAAACCTCTCGATATAGATGATAAACAACGAAATTTATACAACTTATTATAAAGCATATAAGAGTTTCGACGCGGCGTAATGAAGAACGCACGCCTTAGTAGTGTGAACGCTTACACGGTTTGCAAATCCCGCTGTGTTCAAATTTTTATATGTTTTCTTTTAGTATGTGGAAACTATCATATTAATTGCAGACTATTTAGCAATATTGATGTCAGTTACTACTAAACGAAGAAAGATTTAAAAAAAAAGGTACTAAGTAAGGTACCAAAAGGTACTAAGTAAGGTAGGTAGGTAGAAATCACGATCAAATATAATAAATATATTCATATTTCAAATTTCCAAACGTAAGTATTTGCTTATGTTTAGGACGAAAGGAGATGAAATACTAAATATGCCGAGATTTACTATATTTAGCGGTAAATGAGGCGTTTGTATGATTTCCAAAGAATCTTCTGAATATCTCAGTATAAAGATACAGAAGCCAGATACAATAGCCGTAGTCTTATTTTGACACGTCTCTATTTTGTACGCAAAAGCAGTATTCTAAGTAGAAGTGAAAAATATACAGCGTAATAACTCTTTAGTTTGCTAAAAGATCGCGCTCGCTCTAACTGTCGTCCATAACTATCCAGAAATAAATATTTTCTAGAATGAACTTCAAAGGCGGCAATGTAGGTGTGCGTTAATAAACAAATCAAAAGGATTTTATCTTTAAATCTGCACAAAAAATGTCTACTAACTAAAAATGTTATTTCCAGTGAAAATACTAACAGGACTTAAATAGAATTATAGGTAGCTAGTATATAATAGAATTATATAAGTAATAGAATTATAGATAGTTTATACTAATTTTCTATATTAAAAACAGTTTAATACCTTTTCTTTTAAGGTTATAAGCTCTTAAGTTTCTAATCGATGTATATATAATAAATAAAATAAGATTTCAATTTTCACGTTACTTGATTACGTTATTTTATAATATTGTATCGGTAATGGTAACGACCTCAAAATCGACGTTGGGAAATATGCCACATATGTCACATAAGATGCCCATAAAATATTTTATAACAAATATGTTCTCTTTTTTTCTACAAAATTACGATTACAGTAGAGAATAAGGTAAAAATCTAGTCTGACCTAACAACAAAAATCGATTTTTCAGTGCTAATAAAATTATATGTGGTTACGTTATGATGCGAGTTAGTATTTAAATGCATTATCAGAATTATTATATTCAATTAAAGTGTTTATATTGATAAAATAGTTTATTGTATTGTTTTGTGTAGGATAAAAAGTTATTGACTCGTTATAATACAATAATTAACTTAACGTGGTCGCGATAAAATGCTTAGTTTTCCGTACACACTGATTTTTTTTTCTTCTACTTTCACGCTTTATCCCGCTCAATGATCAGGGCAGGTAGAGGAAGCCACAGGAACCGTATGAACCTTGTGCTAAGACATTGCGCTCCAGCTTTCCGCCTCAGCGGCGCGCTTTGACTAATTTCCAGAGTAAAGAAAATGGAAATGAAAAAATTCATGTTCCCCAAATGGGAATTGAACCCATAAATTATCATAATAAATTAATATAATTTTTCATATAATGAGCGGATATTATTTTAACGTGACTTTTCTATCAATCAATAAACATTTTTTATAAATAAGTAATAAATTATAATATATAATATATATCTTAACTTTGTTAGCCTAAGATCGCCTAATATCGTAATAATGATTCCAAAAATCTCCGAACAATTTACAGTTCAAGTTTTAATGATCAGAAATAGAATGTAGTTCTAGTAGTTCAGAAATAGAGTGCTTTCTATTACTTTTTGTTTCTCTTTTACGATTAATGTCAATTGATCTTAATTTAAAACAAGATTATCGAATAAAGCGTTGACAAAAAGTTTAAAATTAAGATTAAATCAACAAAACGAAATGATCAATGGTGAGTTTGACTCACGCACCGAGTTTTATGTACCAATTTTGCGATTATACTTAACTAGTGTCTAGGAATGTATACATTTACACGTATGCATACATTTTTTATGTAATGAACTTCATGTATAATGCGACATGGTTTTATACGACAGATAAACCAACTACCAATTACAAAATATCATTTTGAACAACTTTCTTTTGTGTATACTAGGATTTATTACCTCATGCCAAATTTCATAACTCTATGTCAACAGGAAGTACTTTTGATTACAAGGGCAAAGCGATTTTCATGCAAATGAAGCAAAACGGCTATTATACAGGGCCGATGGTAATTGGAAGTATTCCCATAAATATTTTTTAGATGAGGTCCTCTCAAGTTTATTTGTTCTATAATCCTATGGCTGGAACTGTACTAATCCTGAGATATCCTACATTTCATGTATTTTTTAGACATTCAATTTTCACATTAAAATGTATGATAAAAAGTAAAATAAGTAAGTAAATTAAAGTAAAATTTAAAAATGATTTTTTTTTTATAACCGAAAGACTCACAACGTCGCATCGCTTTTCACTTAGCATGAGTAATAACGGATTTTTTTTGTATTTCTTCCATTAGAATACGTTGCAATATGGCTTTGCACGAATAAAATAATAAAGCAGTGAACGACCCTGTGAAATTAACTAACAATATTAACCTTATAAATTTCCAATGATATAAATTCTTTTAATAGTTTAGATGAATATCTTATTCGGCCACTGGACAAGAGAATTTGCGTAGGTCATTGTCATTTATAGATGTGCTCGAATAACATAGATTTTGACTAACCTTACATGAATATAAACACTTTAAACATTAATTATTTTGCTTTGCAAATATTAATGCATATATATATATATATATATATATATATATATATATATATATATATATATATATATATATATATATATATATATATATATATATATATATATATATATATATCCACGTGAAAATTGACGTTAGATATATCTTGGAACATGATAGATCCAAAGTATTATAAAAAAGTCCCCATGGTGTAGTAGTTATAGTCTCGACGGTCAGTGGTTCTTGTTCCACTTTAGACTTTAAAGCTCTGATAAGACGATATAGAGGGTTCGTACATATGCTGCCTCAATTGTTAATAGAATATAAAGACTTTCTGTGGATTGGATATTGTATTCTTTCTTTTTAAATAAAACAGTATTTTGTCAAAAACGTATTCATTTCATTCATTTCACGTCCACTGAGCTTTATTTTAGGTGGATTTACGTTTAGAATTCGGTATTCTGTTTTCCTTAATAATTAAGTTGGTGCAAGTAATTAAGTCAAACAGATTATTGACAAGTTAAGTTTTCCAATTGGTTTGATTAGTTATATTCGAATATACAGATATATACATACATATCTACGAGTATATATATATATATATATATATATATATATATATATATATATATATATATATATATATATATATATATATATATATATATATATATATATATATATATATATATATATATATATATATATATATATATATATATATATATATATATATATATGTATATATATATATATATATATATATATATATATATATATATATATATATATATATATATATATATATATATATATATATATATATATATATATATATATATATATATATATATATATATATATATATATATATATATATATATATATATATATATATATATATATATATATATATATATATATATATATATATATATATATATATATATATATATATATATATATATATATATATATATATATATATATATATATATAAATTTATATTTTGTATACAGATTAAAATTTTATGTTAGCCATGACCCTTAGAAAGTATAAAAGTTTCACGATATTTAAAATTTAGAAACCATCTGATATTTCAATCATTCGATCATTCGTATTATTTTAAGAGTTCCTCGAGTTTCGAATTAACGAGAGTCGAGTTTGTATACACTGATATTTTAACATGAATTTACATAATATTACAACGCAGTAGTTCATATGATCTAGTTTATGCGTTGTATTGTTTTGTGAATAATTCTAGTTTCGCCACATTCCATCTTGTAATTGTTATGGAATGTCCACATATAAAACGCCTCGCTTTATTCTCACTTATTATTATATTGTACTTATGCAATTAATTATTTATTGCTTCATATATAATTGGATACAATGTTTGTATAAATTTAGATATATGTAAACATCTAATTTTATCATAATATTTTCAACTTTTGTCAGCCATATAATGCTTTTGTTCTACTTCAGGCTTAACTTAGTATAACTTTATTAATAATTATTATTTCATAATAATAATATTAACTTATAACATATTATTAATTACAATATATTGTATTTCATCGAAGTCATCATCTCGTTATGTCATCTCTCTCATCTTTATGTTCTGTTTGTTATATTTTAAAAAATATTAAAGAAATTTTATATTTTCGTGATCACTGGTTTTTAATAGAAAAAAAACAATCACTTTAAGATAAATTTTACAAATTTAATGTCACATGAACTATAAATAGGTTTCATTTAAAAGTATTCTTATTACAATTTCTACTTAAGAAACATATTTTTTTGCTCCTGAACATCGGAGATAGTAAGATAAACTTTCATGTCCAGGTCATCCTTCAGTTTACATTTCTTTAAAGGTAGTTTTAAAAGCTATTAAATTCCGAGAAGGTTTTGTTGGGCTTTATATCACAACCTACTTAGGACATTATTACATTATATATATATATATATATATATATATATATATATATATATATATATATATATATATATATATATATATATATATATATATATATATATATATATATATATATATATATATATATATATATATATATATATATATATATATATATAGATATATATAATGTAATAATGTCCTAAGTAGGTTGTGCGTTAATATAAACTGCGTCGTCGTAAAATGCAAATTATAATTGGACGAATTATGCATTTTATATTCATTATTGATATATATATATATATATATATATATATATATATATATATATATATATATATATATATATTATATATATATATATATATATATATATATATATATATATATATATATATATATATATATATATATATATATATATATACATATATATATCAATAATGAATATAAAAATGCATAATTCGTCCAATTATAATTTGCATTTTACGACGACGCAGTTTAAGTTTTGCTCCAACACAAATATTAATATGCAACGTACAATTTACTGTGTGAGTCACTTCTGCATATTGCCTACCGCTGGGTAGGTTTACGTTAGGTAGTAAAAAATAATTTACGTTGTTCTTAAATTTAGCAAAAACTTTATAAAAAAAATTTTACCATATTTCATAATATTTAAGCTCTAATTGGTATCTAAGAGAACCATAATGGGCACGTTATGTTATACAAAATTATTATTGTACAGTACACTAATTGGTTAATTGTTATTACTTGTAACAATGTAAGTAGCTTGATAAATAAACATACATATACATACTTATGCACATAATTTTAAAAATATAGTACATTATATTTATGTATTTTTTTCTTTAGTCTAAGAATAAAGCTGCGTTAAACGTAGAAAAAGAAAATATCTATGTAGAATTATAATTTATTATATGAACGGAGCTTACAATAGTTCCAACCAACCAAAGTAGTTAGAAATGATGAACCGTTTTTTAAGGGTACAACAACAACATCGGTAGTTGTATGGACCTAGTAACACTATTCAACAGTCATGTGATAAAAAGTTCCAAGAGCCCATGGTACCACAGAGGTGGTGAGGATGATATTTCAATGTAGTAGTACTATGCAGTTACTTCCCCACGCAACTTAATGTGTCTAACATTTCAATGATAATAATAATTTTGTTTTATTTTATTTATTCAAAAAAATGTGATACGCATACAATCATTTAGATTGTATTTATGTTATTATATAGCTAAAAATTTAAAGGTGAGCGACGGCAGCCGTATTAGTATAAAGTGTCGACTGCCAATGGAATACCTGACGAAGTGAAAACCTCTATGTTGTATACGATAAAATAGTTCGAGCTGATTCTGTTGTGCGCCAGAAATGAGAACAATACTCCATATAAGTCTCGCTAGGCTTTTTAAAGAATCAATCAGTGGAAAAAGTGGAAGTACTGTCCCGGTCTTCCAATGACACATAGTTTCTTCACGCCCAAATTGGCTTTGATTTCCAGATTCCAAACAAAATACTGAGGCCTAATATGCTGATACTTGGCGTAGCTTTAAGAGGATTCTCAATCCCTGTGGCTGTGACAAATGGGATTTAGTTAGTTTATCGCGGAACTTTGAATTTTCTGTTGGTCGTCTTCCCAAGGAAGATCTTCACAGTCAGAGGATACTTTTTACAAAAATATGACATGGCAAATTAACCAAAAGGCAATCCAGTTTGTTAGAATTTCGATGAAGCTACTTATAATATGTAAATGTTAGTATTGTAACTTTACTCAACATTAGACAAAATCGGCTAGAGTAACCCCACTTTGCTTTGTACTTTTCTTAGTTAGATTTATATGGTCCATAATTTTACTACAATATCGATACTATAGAAGTGTATATCAATTAATAAACATTTGTTCACGAACAATCCACTATTACGCTAAGAGTTATGAATATAGTTAAAGTATTTTATATGGAGTGATTCACTCATAGTACGCCGCGCATACTAATATGTGAAGCATAATGTTCTAATGTTAATGGGACGTTACCCTACTTTGCTCATATCTATAATACGTAAAATAGAAAAATGAATTATGTTTCTTCCAGTAATAAATATATATATATATATATATATATATATATATATATATATATATATATATATATATATATATATATATATATATATATATATATATAATATATATATATATATATATATATATATATATATATATATATATATATATATATATATATATATATATATATATATATATATATATATATATATATATAGCTTCACGCTTTTATCCTGCATATTGCAGGGTAGGCAGAGGGAACTGCAGGGAACTTTTTATATATAAATATATATGTATATATATATATATATATATATATATATATATATATATATATATATATATATATATATATATATATATATATATATATATATATATATATATATATATATGTATATATATATATATATATATATATATATATATATATATATATATATATATATATATATATATATATATATATATATATATATATATATATATATGTGTGTGTGTGTGTGTGTGTGTGTGTGTGTGTGTGTGTGAAACCGTAAATGTGTCGTTATTATATCATAATAGCGACACATAGTTATGGCTCTTATAATTTTTTAATATACTAATTGTTATTAGTATGCGCAAATGATGATTACGCTCAATACCATTTTCTTTAAAAACAATATTATAAATTATTTTATTCTACACATAACATTGAACTATATTTGTAAAAAATATCAATTTTTCAATTAAAGAATGTCTTACTACGTTCGCTCCATTAAAAACGTTCGACGTGACGATATAATCACGAATGATAAGGTGGCGTCAGTAAACAAGCAAATTACACAATTATACAATTTTCTATGACATTTAGACACAAATGTGTCATTGCGATCGTTATACGACGATAGTTAATTTTTGAATTATTAAACACCTTGCCAAGGAAGTGGTTTGTATGTTAGGGATGTACTATTAGTATTCTCTTTTTATTTAAATATAATATATATTTAAATTAGAATAAACAATGTTCATAATAAATTAATTTAGTTGATATATCATAAATTATTGTATATCAAAATAGGTTGGCTCTAGAGCGAAGTGTAGTCGTTTCCACTAGTTATATGCCTATATAACAATAACATTTTGACACATTGTTATCACTTTATCAAGTGTTGAATAATATTTATATATACATTTTACATAATCTTTGTACATTGTGCGTGTTTTGCATTGTCTGCAATTTGAGGACCGTCGTGGCGCAGAGGCGCAATGTCTGCCTGTAACGCGACGGTTTCTGGGTTCGATCTCCAGTAGGGGAAGATGGATTTTTCTAATTCCATTTTCTTCGCTCTGGTAAGCTAGGCAAAGCGCGGCGTTGAGTTCCGCCTCTCAAGACGCAATGCCTCGAAAAAGGCGGAAAGCTGAGACGGAGAAAGCGGGGACTAAGCGACGGAGTGTCTTAACACTAGGTTCCCACGGTCCCTGCAGTTCCCTCTGTCTACCCTGCCATGTGCGGGATAAAGCGTGAAGCTTAAAAAAAAACGAGTCCAGACGATGAACTAATAGATTTACATAATTCATTAATAATATTTGTTTAAATTGTCAACATTACTTTCTATATTTTTTATTCTTTGTTCTATATACTATGAGTATTTCATTAATATTATTATTAAAAATATTATACTTCTTCATATTACTTTTACACATGCCTTAACCTTTCTAAATAAAATAAAAAAAATATCAAATTTAACAAAAAGTAAAAAGAAACTATAGTAATAAGTATGGAAGTTGTAACCGATCACATCGTAATACACAACTATCACACATTCTATTAGTGCAAGAAAAGTTTTATAAAAGTTTTTCTACGAAATTATATACTGAGTGCAGTTTAAGCTATATTTGAAAAGTTTTTAAAAACTTTGTGTACATTTATTGTATTGGTAACTTTTTATTTCAAAGAAATTCTAAAGTGTTACTATATTTAATATATGTTCGTTAAAGTTGTATTTTTTGACCACTGTTAAGTATTCAAGTTCAGTAGGCGGATCTTAACGCAGCGTACCAGAGATCCTATATTTCTATGAAAAGATACTTACTTAGCTTCACGCTCTATCCTTGGCGGGGTAGTCAGAGAGAACGGAGCGCCAAACGCTGCGGTCCCTGCATACCTCTTTCGCCTCGTCCACTTTCATTAACCTCTTCATGTATGCTCTCCAGGATATTAAAAAAAATAATAAGATGTTACCAACATAGGTTATGTAAATTAATTTTATACTAAAGTTTATCTGGTGACTTTTCACTCAGTAAATAATTAAAATGATTATTAAAATTAAAATAACTTCTCATTTCTTACTTAACTTAATAATAATTCATATTCATATACAGATATTATTGTCTATTTTTTTTTAAATCAACATACAATATATTTATTTACTTAAAGATTATTTTTGTTCTTTTTAGCTTCTCGCTTTATACCCACGTAGCAAGGTAGATATATAGGGAACTGCAGAAACCGTGAAAACCTAGTTTTAAGACACTCCAATCGCTGCTTTCCGATACTTTGGGGCATTGCATCTAACCAAGTTTCCAGACCAAAGAAAATGGAAAATGAAAATATCCAGTCGAGTGGGAATCGAACCCACAAACCGTCGCGCTTACAGGCAGATCACAAAAATAATGAGGATCGTAGCGCCACTACGATCCTCACTATGTTTAATATTTTACACTTATTCCTTACATTATCATTTCAAGGTGTTTTTCTTTGTTTCAGTGTTCGGCAGCAGTATAGACCGAGGGCCGGAGTTCAGTTTCAAATTTACAGAGACATTACTTAAGAATCTAAAAGGCTTTCTAATCACAACAACATATAAAGGCATAGTAGTCGTCGTTTCACCAAACGTTCAGGAATATTTAGGATACACTGAAGTAAGTTTATATCGCTATATTAAATAATAGCTGCAAGCTGTAAGCTTAACTTATGCTATATATCTAAAAATTATAGACAAGCTTGTGAAAGCTTTAAAAGCTTGTTGTATCTAAATGTACAGAATTAAAAAATAATCAACTTTTAAGTCAACGCAATCATAATGTATTAAAGTCTGCTTAATTATAATTAAAATTGGGAAGACCTTATACTATTGTATAATACTATATAAAGGAAAATCAACGAAAATTTAAATTGTATAGAAAATCAAAATTGTCACTTAAAATAAATAGCCTTTACAAACTTATATTTATGTATACTTTACATTTCTTACTTAAAAATTTAAATAAGTCAACTTCTTATAACAAATCATTTACTTTTATTGTGGAATCCTCAATGCGTGAATCCAATTCGCGTTTGACCGAAATTTTATTTGTTTAGTTTATAATGAAGTTTCTGCATTAGAACATAATTAGTACACTATGATACGGTCAATAAACGATAAACTGAATCTAGCTTAAACTAATGTATATGCATTGTTCATGACTTCGTTTAAAATCAAACATCAATCGACTAAATGATGTTAACCAATTTGATTTTGACTATGAACTAACTTTATGAGGACAATTTGTCCCAACACAAAGAAAAGTTCCATAGATAATAAAAATATTGTGATTAGGATACTACGATCGACGATAATACGCTATTGAAAGTGTGCGATGTCTTGTTAAATGTCAAGCTTCCTCGTAAAGGTTTTAGTTTCATGAAGACGATCATGTTACCTATTGTGTCTTTTGATTCTATTACTATTCTATCACACTCGGCATTGAGGGGTTATAACTGGAAGATAGATACACACACACATATGTATATATATATATATATATATATATATATATATATATATATATATATATATATATATATATATATATATATATATATATATATATATATATATATATATATATATATATATATATATATATATATATATATATATATATATATATATATATATATATATATATATATATATATATATATATATATATATATATATATATATATATATATATATATATATATATATATTTCCATTTCGTTTTATAACGCGTGAGGTACTCATGATTAAATACAAATGAGAGATATTTGTGTCACATTGACAGAATTGTGTCGCTTTGACAGGATAGTGTACGTTTGCGTCGTACTTTACAAATGGCTTTTTATTTTTTAAATTTATGGGGGTCTCCCCTTGACTTATAGGTTACTCCTCTTACCTCTCTCACCACTCATTTTTAATGAATATATCTTTTTTATCATTGTGACAATGTGAACAAATGCTATACTATGTTTAGGATTATGATTTTTTTGTAAGCTTTACTTTTTATTGCGCACATGACAGGGTAGGCAGAGGAAACCGTATGAATCATAGGAACCTAGTATTAAGATAATCCGTTCCCTGGTCAAGGACACTCAACCTTTTTCAAGCCATTACGTGTTTAGTGGCAGAAACTAACGCCGCGCTTTGCCTAGAGCGAAGAAAATGGAAATGATAAAGTCCGGGGAAGATTCCCCGAGTGTGAATTGACCCCACAAACTGTCGCCACACAAACTCTGAACCACGAAAGTCTTCATACGAAATTTCTTTTCTTTTAAATATTCACCTGTATAGATTCAACTATCTATTTTATAAATAGCGATATGGAATGCAGTTTAATTATATTTTAGATGTTCTATTACACAGCTCGAGTTGCTCGGACAAAATGTTTTCAACATCGTTCATAAAGACGACCATCAAATTCTGAGAGAACAATTGTACCCTAGATCGTGTACGCTGACGCAAAGAGGTGAAATTTTAATACCAAAGGAAGTGGACGCAGAAAGGAAAATTGCAGACGCCCTTGCAAATGAAAGACGAAGTTTTGTTATTAGGTAATATAAGATTTGAGCTTCTTTTTAACTATAATGTAAAAGCTATTATTAATTAGTATATTAATATTTTAAATATATTAAAATTTAAAATTCCGGGCTTCATTATTTAATCTATTTTTGTTGTAATTATGGCAATTCATAATCAAGATTTTCTCTAATTTTCGCCCAAATAATTTATTTTCATAGTCAGATTAGTGCTAAAAATACTAAAAGAAAACAAATAAAAGTTTGAACCCAGCATTTTATTATAAGTTTTTTATATATTTTCTTTAAGTACTATTTCTATTCTCAATGTGAATTAACAGTTTAAAAATAAAAAATATCAGATTAGTGCTATAATAGCGTAAGCTATGTTAACGATATAATTATAGGGATTTAATTTAGGGTTCCAAGCAAATCTTTTACATTTTTTTATAAAAATATCGTAGCTCAACGATAATTGTCAAAATTGGCAAATTTTAATTGACAACTACAGAACAGAAATTATCAAAATTATTTATACAAAAAATAGATAATTCTTTTTAAGTTGCATTTCATTTTGAATTTTATTAAATTGATATGGAACTCTCACAGCGCCAGTTTAACTGACATCCGACTATTTTTTTAAAAAAATAAAATACTTGCATATTTAATATTTAACTTAAATAAATTATATGTATAATATTTATAAAATATATTTCTCTCGACTAGATTCGAACTACTGACATTATAAATTAGTCGTTATAACTTTTACTCAATCAGCTTCTCTTTCAGGTTTAGAAAATTGAGTCAGCAAAGATCTGAACCACCTCAGTATGTAGCGTGTCACGTGGAAGGTTCTCTAAGAAAAGCCGACCACGCGGGGTCACGTAGAGAACATATAGTTCATATGGGACGCCGGGCGAGGTCGAGAGGAGAAAACATTTCTTCTAGTGGAAACGATGTAGTAAGTAGAAATTAACTTCTTGTTATTTTTTTTCTTGTAAATATCAACAATGATAACTGTAATGTTGTAATAATATAACATTGTATATGTATACACTATATGTTTAATTTAATATTTTTTTTTAGCTTCACGCTTTATCCCGCACATGGCAGGGTAGGCAGAGGGAACTGCAGGACCGCGGGAACCTAGTGTTAAGACACTCAGTTGCTTATTCCCTGTTTTCTCCGTCCCCGCTTTCCGCCTTTTTTCGAGGCATTGCGTGTTGAGTGGCGGAACTCAACTCCGCGCTTTGCCTGGTTTGCCAGAGCGAAGAAAATGGAAATAGAAAAATCCATCTTCTTCGACTGGGGATCGAACCCAGAAACCGTCGCGTTAAAGGCACACGTTGCGCCTCTGCACCACGACGGTCCTCCTAATTTAGTATATACTATATATTTAATCTGATCGCTTATTATACAGTTTTGTAAGACAGAATTAAGTTAATTTTCTAATTAACAAATTGAAAGTATTGAAAGTACTTGTGCGCGAATACGAGTTACGTAGCATAAACACCTACGTGCGGGGTGTAGAACTTTGAATGAGCGGATAGGATAAACGTTGAAACTATACTTTTGATTTATATTGGTAAAATTAAAAAATATTATATACCACTAAATACGTACATTTATTTTTATCATATATTTCGCACATACATTATATTTTTTTTTAGCTTCACGCTTTATCCCGCACATGGCAGGGTAGGCAGAGGGAACTGCAAAGACCGTGGGAACCTAGTGTTAAGACACTCCGTTGCTTAGTCCCCGCTTTCTCAAAAACTTACTCGAAGAAAGCGATCTTCCTCGAGTGGGAATCGAACCCAGAAGCCGTCGCGTTTACAGACAGACGCTTACGCATCAGCGCCACAACGCTCCTCAATTATTGTTATTATACGTATTTCCTTAAATATTTGAGCTATAATAAACATTTCACACCATTACAATAATTTGTACATAGATTTGTTACATATATATTGTACGATTACAATAATATTATTGACATAATTAGATTGTATATCTCAGTATAATCAAAAGTATATTATATAACCAGTACTACGTCCCTCGTAGACAGAAAAAAGCTTAAAAGCTAAACACATAATTCATCTATATTGGCTACCAATGCATATGAAAAAATTCGTTACTAATTTTCAATACTATTTGGGTGAGGGTTGAACCTCAAATAGGGGATGAAAAAATGCCATTTGAATATGCCTACGAAAGTCGACACGTGCATTCGGACTGCTCTTATTTTGTGCATTCTCATAACAGTTCTTAAGTGTACTCATATACATTGCAGTTTATATTGTAGTGGGTTTGAATTCTGTTTATGCGTCGAGGATATTTAGGAAATATTACTGTCCGCTGATTTAAATTCCATTTACAAAGTAAGAAAGGTATAAGATAAAGCTGAGGGAATTAAAAAAAATTAAAATTTATGTAATAAATTTACGTAAACTTTAGTTTCTGTAATATATAGTACGAATTTTCTGTAAGAGAGTTTTAGAAAATATTGTTTTATTTGGATTGTAAAAAATGTAATTGATTTTTTTTAAAATGAAAAAAATAAAAACATTCTTACTTCTTCTTATTCTTATTGGGAATCGAATTTATGACCATTATATGTCCCGAACTAATCACAACAGCATCTTAAAATAACGCATAAAATATATCTATAATTTATTTTTCAAACTACATGCTTTATAAAATATCATAGATATGTAAGGATTATTCACAATTTAACATATTTAATAACTAATAATAGTATAAAATATTTATTTAAAATGTAAAAAATATTTAACACACATTACCCAATTCTTTGTTAATTTTCAATTAATTAATTTCAATAATAATAATAATAATATTCTTATGTAATTTTAGGTGTTTGTCGGTATGGTGCGTCCCACAGCAGAAACTTTTGTAACAGATGGTGTTTTAGAGTCATTCAGAATGGAATATAGAACCCGACATTCGATAGACGGCGAAATTATACAATGTGAACAACGCATAGCACTTGTCACTGGTTACATGACGCACGAAGTTAGTGGCGTGAACGCAATGAACTTTATGCATCGCGATGACGTACGATGGGTGATCATAGCTTTACGAGAAAGTAAGTAAAATCGTTAATTTCTACTATTTTTTCTACAACTGGTTTTAATTAGTTTTCCCAATAATATAGTAAAGTACAGTACATACACAAATAACTAAAGAAACATATATTTTATGATTGTTACGATAGAAAAAGTGTGTCAAAATATTAAAAATAAAACAAAATTATAAAAATATATCCTAACACTTAACACTGCTTGTTCTAAGCGTAATATACTCACGTATACGTACGCACAACCAAAAAGGACTAAGATTTCGTTTAGAATCTCATCTCTTTATAGAAATAAACAAAAGGAACCCTTATAGGATCGCTTTGTTATCCATCTGACTGTTCGCCACGATCACTTTTTTTAACCCCTGTTGAAGTAAATGGTAAAAAATAAGTGTTAATTCAACGTGCTCATGTGATTTGTGATTTTGCTGTGTATAAAATATAATTTACAATTTTATGTTTGATATTTTTAGTATATTATAGTTTTGTTTTGATTAATTAGCGTTATATATTGTATTATTCATATATATTTTTTTTTAAATAAATAGTAATTTAAAACAAAACCTACGGTCGTAAGACGCGAGAATGTACTCTACATATGTATTCTAATCTAATGGTAAAATTAATAACTAGGTAATTATAATAGTAAATTTGGAAGAAATGAAATGTAAACTTTAAATGATTTATAGTTAAATCCATATAAATAGGTTCATGCGTTAAATTTAAGATTGTCAAATTTTAAATGTCTTACTTCCCGTTGACCTGTAGTAATGTACAAAAGTTTTTCAAAGAGGGAAGAGGAGGTTCAATTTCCTTATATTATTATTCCCATTTCATTCAAAGGTTATATTTGCTTAACTTTTCTGTTATTTTTGATCCCATGACACTGTGATATGTATAAGATATGATTTATTTTTTATTTTATTTGTATATATGATATCCGATCTATTGTGTATTGCTGTGATATCTGTCTGAAATGGCACTGCAACGTCGTATTCTTTAACTGAAGGTTAAAGCTGATATTTTTTTGTGTCTTTTTGTTTAATAAGAGCCGACTGGCTTTCACACCCCGATATGCGTGCGTTACAGATTTACGTAAAATAGCTTTTAAGCTACGTAGTCATAACTACCTACTCCAGTGATGATGATATCGGTTGTTATCTTAAATCTCTTTATCTGTATAATTTTGACTTTGTACTAATTCATCCTAAATCGGTAGCATTTTTCTCATCCTCTTTTATAATAGAGTACATACGAGTATGCACTCATTCTGTAATCTTGTGCTACTTCTAAATATTGTTTGTACTTTATTATTTGTGTTTTATGTAGTGGTTCTGTATCTTCCACCATTTTCAATAGGTAAATATAACTTTTCCATATCAGCATTTTGTTATCGATCTATAATTATGATATGGATATGGACTTTCCTTATTAATCTCACATTTATCACCATATCACATTTAACAATATTATAACACAATTTAGAATAAAAAATTTACTTCAACCTCTAACTACTAAGTCTATTTTTCACCCCCGTAAAGTATATATAATAAATTGAAACCCAAAATGACATTTCACGTTTTTTTTGTTTTGATCTGTTCCACACAGTATCATTTTTCGCTTCTGATATTTGTCGTAACAAATATATTGAAATAATATGAAACTAATAAACACAAACACTTATTTGATGTAGTCTGGCGTGAATTGTTAGAAATTGGAAAGTGCTAATTAATTTCATTCCCGGTATATATCGATAGAAACTCCTTAGAAATAATAGATATATATGTATATAATATATATTTCTTAAAGCAAATATATTTCTATTTTAAATTATGATACTTTTAAACGTACATCTAACTTTACAGTCTACAGGATATGACGGCGAACGGATACGGTAATTATTTCTAGGAAATTCAATTAATATTCTTATTAAGTATAGTTTTAATAACATAATATAGTATTTGCCATCCCAATCCACTTACAAAAGTGTTTGAAATATTTTCCTCAAAGAAATTATCGATTTTCATTTCGAATTTCGTTGATATTTCCATTGTTAAGCCGCTCACTGTCAAGGTGCATATGAAAATTCCTAGCGCTTTGCAAAATAATAATGGAAATAATCAAAGCGTAAGCATAAATATAAAGCAAAGGGTGTCCGTGTGCTTTATTGGACTAACAAATGAATTGGCCGTTGGTCAAACAAAATCAATTGGACGTGTAGACGTGAAAGTATTTGGACAAAATGAACGTGGACAGGCGGGAAATGCCAACAGCATACCTATATATAGTTATATATGTATATGTCGATATTATTGTTTTTTATATATGTATATTTTTTTAATTTATTAAGATTTAGCTTTAAGTAATACACTTGACAAATAAAATAAATATAAAAAATATAGTATATATATATATATATATATATATATATATATATATATATATATATATATATATATATATATATTATATATATATATATATAATATATATATATATATATATATATATATATATATATATATATATATATATATATATATATATATATATATAAAAAAAAAAAATAAAATTATATATATACGTACATTTATTGCACTTACAATTTTGTTCTAGTTCTAAATATTGCTTGTATTTTATTTAAAGTGTTTTCTATTCCTTGACCTTTCTATACCTGCTTTTTTTTCGACCTATACTTATATTGATAATTATAATAAAAAAGTAGATTTCGTTTTTTGAACTCTATTATATAGGATATATTAGAAAGTTCATACCAAAAAAATATTAAACTATTCACGTGTAATAAATATGCATAGTTATCTGTTTATATATTTACCCGTAGTTGTTAACCTACGTTATTGTTTGACCCACTATCGCGGTGCAAATTGTTATTACTCACACTTGTATTTGTATCGTGACAGATATTGTTGATAAACTGTTATTATATAAGTTTTCAAGTAAATAAAAGGTATGACAATGATTTTATTATGACAATTTAGTTGAGAAAATCTATAAAAAATAGATTGCTTTTTTCATTGTACAATTATTTTCCATATAATTGATATATTTCATAAATTTATTGTAATCTCTTTTATTAATTTATTTATTAATAAGGTATATTGGTTTCATTTAAAACACTACTTTGTGTAATAGTTTCTAATTTAAAAAAAAAATAGCAGGCACCATGACGTGATGATGATGATGATGTGGAGTTTGGTGCGTACCGTAACAGTAATGATTATAATATTTTGAATTGAACCACATGAAAATCCGTTGTATAATTTCTTATCTTATTAAATACTAATAAAAATTCTTTAATAATAATTTAATTTAAATATTTGCAATAATATACTTATTGTAATAAAATGAATAAAAATAAAATTCCAAAACATGTAAACAATAAGGTTTGCTCTGCATTGCAAGCTTATCGTTTGTCATGATGACACGTATTAAAAATTGTTTAGTATATTTACATTACCTTATCAAATTCAAGTTCAAACGTTAAACAAACAAGATAATAAACAGCGTATTTAAATTATTAAACTAAGATGCGTATAATAATAACTTATTATCATAAAATTCCCCAAAATTTTGTCATAAACTTGCATTCCATAATTTATGAAGACCTAAACTATTTAAATTGATAAGCAAATTAAGTATTTAAAGCTGTTTCTAGTATTGATCATTTGCATTGCATCTAACAAGCTCTCATTCCATTTCAATGTACAAATTTAATAAATTGTAGTGATAATCCTTCGTAACGATATAACGCATCAATAGCGTCTCACGCCAATTTGATCAAAGCGTTGAATATCAGACTTTAGACGTTTCTAACGTAAACACGATTATTTACACGTTCTACCTTATATTTCAAATCGTAATAATATTATTTATTTCTAATTTACTTTTGTATATACCAAAAATGTGTATTATATGAAAGAAAATATTATTTTTTTATTGCTTTACACCTTCATACTTTATCCCGCTTTTAATAGGGTAGGCAGAGGTAACCGCAGAAACCGTGGGAACCTAGTGTTTAGATACTCCGTTCTCTGCTTTCCGCTGTTTCAAGGTGCCTGGTTGATGAAAACTTCCATCTTCTCCGAGTGGGAATAGAACCC